>SNQJ01S0042176.1:89671-100278 GCA_010110895.2 Picea sitchensis | reverse complement strand
GCAGAGCATGTTGAGCTTGGGGATGACAAATGTTACAAGATAGAGGGAGTAGGCTCTATCTCCTTCAGATTGGAATCTGGGGCTAGACTTCATGTTGATGAAGTATCATATGTTCCAGAGCTCAAGAAGAATCTACTATCAGTTGCAACCCTTGAGGACAAGGGATATTGGATGATATTCAAGGATAGGAAGGCACTACTATGGGCCAAAGGTAGCCACTTAAGTACAACAAAACCCATTGTAACTCGCAATGGAGGAATGTATGTCATGTCAGGACAGTCAGTTCAGGCATTGGCTCATGATGCGATTATTGAAATATTGTAACTGCAAAGACTATTCTAATTGTTATTGATATATTATTCATTAGATCAATCCCCTGTTGTGGATTGATCATGTTGGGTATTTTAAATGACCAAATCCCCTTTTGCAGATTGGTCAAACCCTAATTGTAATAGGATAAATGAGAAGTCATCCCCAGAATATGTTAAAGTGGTTATAACCACCCAAAATGAGAAGTTGGCCCTGCCAGTGAAAAGACACCTTAGTTCAACACTTGTCAGACTGTATAAATAAAAGAGGCCAATGCCTCATTTGTTCATTCACTCACTTGTTCATCAGAGCGTAAGTTTGGAGCTGCAGTTGGAGAACAAGAGAGAGAGAGAGAGAGAGAAAGAGAGAGAGAGAGAGGCGCACTACTTCGGAGAGGACTTTATGTATTATTTGGTTTATTCCCTTGCAATTGTATTGGCTATCTATATTAAGGAAGTTTTTGCTAGGTTTTCTCCCTCATGAGGGTTTCCCAAGATAAATGATGTGTCTCTTGTGATTGTGTATTTCTCAGTGATCCTATCTATGCTATGGTTATATAGTAAATTGAAAAGAAACCTAATAATAGCTTAAACCTTAACATGGTATTAGAGCTAAGCTAAAGAGAGTATCTTTCACAAGAAGAATAAAAACGTCATTGTTGTTGTACATGAAAATTAGGTCTTTTTATTGAAGAAGATTTTCAGCCTCAAAGCCATCTAGAAAAGTGCGCCCTAACCCAAGGAATTCTTTGGCACCTTCAGTGAACCTTTTCAGTTGGTAGATCTCCCGGAAAGTGAAACCCTAGTTTTCACAAAGTACCAGAAAACCAGAAGTACCAGAGTACCAAAAGTACCAAAAAACCAGAAGTACCAGAAAACTAGAAGCACTGGTCCAAAAATCCGTTGGTCAAGTTTGAGGTGGTAAAATTTGGATTTTTAGAAATATGATTGCACCAGCTTACTCACCTCAGCTCAGTGCATCTATGCCCTAGATCAGAATTTCAAAATTTGAAGTTTGAAAAATTAGGGTTTCCTCATAAGACCCTAAGTTGCAGTTGCAGATGCGGTCTCAGAACCAATTGCAATATCAATTGCAGTTGCAGTACTAGTTGAAGTATCAGTTGTAGTATCAGTTGCAGTCACCCTTGAAGTTTTTAAGAGTCGGTGATCATTGCCATTGCTACCAGATGGTGCCACTACCTACAAATGCTATCAAAGGTATGTACTCACATATGTTTAAATCTTTAATCTTTAAAGGGTATTTGAAGGAGAAGGGATCTCTTGCCATAGATCCAGAAGGATCTCAAGATCCAACACATTCATAGGAATTATGCAACCCAGGTGTGATTATTCAGATATGCATCTATTTGTTATGACATTATTTTGATCAGTGTTGCATGTTGTAGCTATGACCATCATACTAACCTTTGGTCAAAATATTAGATGGATTAAAGTAGAGATCATAGAATTTATTCTCTAACCCAACCTTCTGTCAAGAGAGCATATTTTCCCAGTACAAAACACAGGTTGAAGAAAGCACTTGTCATCTTGAGTGAAGGAGACTTGTAAGAAAAGCAACATACACTCATTCTTGAAGAGAAAACTCTAGGTTCCATGTTTGATTAATTAAGTTGATAAGTTTCAAAGTTTCACATGACAAAGTTGATAACTACCCCTTTACAAGTAAACACTATAGTTGAGGTAGCAGTATTTGAAAAGTATTATTCTTGGTAGCATGTCAGCATATTGGTATAAATGCTTAGTGTTTTCATTTACCAGATACAACTAACATCTCCTCTAGGAGAAACTTCTTGCGTTGATTCCAGGTTACCTCGGATGAATGTGTGATCATAACACTAGAAGAGTGTTGATCTCATTTCATATTGTATTCCTTACTTTTGATCCTTGTTTCAGAAAGGTCACAAGTGATAGCTCTAAAGGAGCTACTATGATGATTATTCATGGTATTGTTTTATCTACTATTATCAAAAGAGTAGTATTCTTGCTTGTTGTTTTGTTGACCTTGTTTCAGGTCATAGGTGATAACCCTGAGGAAGATATAATGAAGGTTGTTGAAGGAAACATATTATATGAGACATGAAGTAGACTATGTACATGACCATATACACCCATGTACCAAAGAAGATGAAGAAGAAGCTATCTTTTGAGATTCAAATTATCTCATATGAAGATTAATTGTAAGGAGAAGAAGGCTTCAAAGATGATCGAACATTAGATCAAGATCTCACAATAGAATTGTTCAAAGGTTAATGAAGCCACCTTGATGGGAAGAAAAACTCATTTGAAGCCCGACTTAGTCTTTCATACTTAGACTTGGTATTCAACACCAAGTATACCCTGTAAGAGATGATGAAGTACTTGTAGACTCAGAAGAAATCAAGGATAAAACTGATCTCAGAAAGGATTAGATGAAGAGACAACTTCCAGTATTGGGAGATAGATGCCATAAGAATACTAGATTGTAACTTTAGAGACTCCTAGGAGATATGAAATCTTGTGGAAGATTCCCCTGTTTCAGTAACAGAGAAGGAAGCCAGTTAGAAAGACTAGGATATGGATTCTTCCGTTAGACTAGAAGAGAAGTTAGTATTGACTTCCAAGATTGATCTATATAGATCAAGAATGTTGCAGATGTACAAATATTTATGTGTGTCCAGAGGATTCTCCCAGCAAAAGGGAGAAAACTATGACAAGAGACTTATTGAATAAATAGTTCCAGTATTTATAAAGACAACCAGAACAACCATGATTCATATATAGTATGAGATGTAGGGAAGCAATCCCCATATTTAAAATTGAGTGGCAGTTGATGAAGTACATTAGTTGGGTCATGGAGGCATGACTATGATAAAATATGTCATTACATCCATGAAAGAAGAAGAGCTATCTTCAGTATCAGTTATTGAGCCACTCTCAGTTTCAGATGAAGTTGTTGCCATGATGGAGTAGAGGAGTTACTCCCAGATTTCAGTAGTCATAGTGAGAATGGAGCAACCATTCTCAGCTTTAGAGAAGGTGCAGGTGCAGAGTGCCAGTTCCAGAAGGAACAGTTGCAGAAAGAGGAGAGGACATACTCTCAATCAATGAGACAGATAGTGCTTTGTAGAGAGCACACAGAGCTAACACATGATTGTGCATATTGAGTTGCAGCAAAGCAAGTGTAGCAGATTGGTACAATGTAATGAGAAACTTTGATTTGAGGATTGAAGATAGAAATAATAATGTTTTCCAGTTGAAGGAAGCTCTATACGTGTTGAAGAAAGATCCTAGAGCTTGGTATGGAAGAATTGATAGTTTCTTGACGAGCTTGGGCTTTACCAAGATTAAAGTTGATTCTAACCTTTATCTCAAGGTTATGAATGATGAGCCAATGATGTTACTACTATATGTAGATGATGTATCCTTGACAAGATGAAGAAAATATCATCACATATTGTAGAAGAAGCTCACCACAGAGTTTGATGGAAGACCTAAATGCATTATCTATTAGGTCTTGAAGTTTGGCAGAGCATAGAGAAGATATTCCTTAACCAAGGGAAGTATGCAGTTAAAATTGAAAAGGGTTGACATGTTGAAATGAAAATCCATGTACACACCCATGGAAACGAAGTTGAAGATCCGGGTAGATACCTCGTCATAATTGGTTGATGTTACTCTATACAGACAAATTATTGGTTCAATGATGTATCTGATGAATACCAGGCTAGATATATGTTTTTCCTTGAGTCAGTATCTGGTAGAACCCAAACGTGTTCACATTGTTGCTGCAAAACATATGATGATATACCTTAAGGGTACATTGAATTTTGGTCTCTATTATACTAGAGATCATGACTTCAGATTGAGTGGTTACACCGATTCAGATTGAGCTGGAAGTGTTTCTGATAGAAAGAGCACTTCAAGATGTTGTTTCAGTCTGAGGTCAGCCATGATCTCATGGAAGAGTAGGAAGCAATTTAGCATTTCCCCGAGCACGACAGAAGCGGAATACATTGTTTCATGTTCTTCCAGTTGTGAAGCCATATGGATTCAGATGTTGTTGACTGATCTATTTGATCTAGAGATGGAATCCACTGTGATTCTATGTGATAACCAAGTTGTATAAAATGATGGAGAACCATGTGTTCCATGATCAGTCGAAGCACATAGAGATCCAATATCACTTTACCCATGATATGAAGTATAGAGGATCTACAAAACTCCAATATGTTGAAACATATGAACAGGTTGCAGATGTGTTAACCAATCCTCTATCTCATGTAAAGTTTGAGGACTTTCGAGATAAGCTTGGTATAGTCCGAAAAGACCTCCCTCGAAAGGGGGAGTAGTGCTGGTGATACTATGGTATATGACCAGTAGTGGTAGCTCCGTTAGGATTTTTATAATCCTAGGGAATCTTATGATTCTTGGACAAATCTCGAAGGTCCAGTAAGGACGGTTTGTCAGAGTACCATGTGGTAGCTCCGTTATGATTTTATATCCTAGGGAATCTTATGATTCCTGGGCAGCTTCTTGGGGTCTATCAGAGTACCACAAAATGTTGTTGTTGCCATCCTTGCATTGTGATGCCAGCTTCATGCTGATGATGTGCCAGCTTAATTGTTGTGATGATGTGCCATCTTAATTGTTGTGATGATGTGCCAGCTTAATTGTTGTGATGATGTACCAACTTAATTGTTGTGATGATATGATGGCTTAATTATTGTGATGATGTGCCAGCTTAATTGTTGTGATGATGTGCCAGCCTATTGTTGTGATGCCATCTTCATGCTAATGATGTGCCATCCTCGTGCTGTGATGATGTGTTGCCAGCCTCGTGCTGATGATGTTGTGTTTCCAGCTTCGTGCTGAAGACTCTCAGCCTAGTGCTGATGTTGATGATGCTCCAGCCTTTGTGCTATGTTGTTGTTGTTATTAATTATCATGATGTATTAGTGTTATAATAATCCACGTTGATGCAGATGTTGATGATGCCACTTCAGTTTCTTGCTGAAGATGATGGTGATGATGCCACTTTAGCTTCTTGTTGAAGATGATGGTGATGATGCCACTTTAGCTTCTTGCTAAAGATGATGGTGATGATGCCACTTTAGCTTCTTGCTAAAGATGATGTTGATGATGCCACTTTAGCCTCTTGCTAAAGATGATGTTGATGATGCCACTTCAGCTTCTTGTTGAAGATGATGATGATGATGTTATTTCAACTTTAAATGTTGAAGATGATGATGTTACTTCAGCCTCATGCTGATGAGGATGATGATGCTACTCTAGCTCCATGTTGTGAATGATGATGATGAGAAAAAATTATGATGATTTATAGATATTCCAGTCAGTGTTCCGAGATGATGTTGATGATGTTGCCCTATCTCTCGCCTGAAGTTGTTGTAGAATACCCTTGTTGTTAAGGGGGAGTGTTGAAATATTGTAACTTCAAAGAGTATTCTAATTATTATTGATGTATTATTCATTAGATCAATCCCTTTTTGTGGATTGATCATGTCGGGTATTGTAGATGACCAAATCCCCTTTTGCAGATTGGTCAAACCCTAATTGTAATAGGCTAAATGAGAATTCGGCCCCATAATATATTAAAGTGGTTATAACCACCCATAATGAGAAGTCAACCCTACCATTGAAAAGACAGCTCAGTTCAACACATGCCATATTGTATAAATATGAGAGGACAAATCCTCATTTGTTCACTCACTCACTTGTTCATCAGAGCACAAGTTTAGAGTTGCAATTGGAGAAGAAGAGAGAGAGAGAGGCGCACTACTTCAGAGAGGAGTTTTTGTATTGTTTGGTTTAATCTCTTGGCATTGTATTGGCTATCTATATTAAGGAAGTTTTTGTTGGGTTTTCTCCCCTATGAGGGGTTCCCAGGATAAATGTTGTGTCTCTTGTGATTGTGTATTTCTCAGTGATCCTATCTATGCTATGGTTATCTAGTAAATTGAAAAAAAACCTAATAATAGCTTAAACCTTAACAACGACTAGCTCTAGTGAGTTGTGGCACAAAATACTTGGACATATCCATTACAAAGCTCTTCCAGATCTACAGAACATGGTATGTGGCATGCCCTCTATTTCTCTTAGTAAAAATGAAATTTGTATGGCATGCATGATAGGTAAAAATATAAAGAAATCATTTCCTATTAGTGACAACAAAGCTCATGGCATCATAGATCTGGTTCATTCTGATGTATGTGGTCCCATGTCATCTCCCTCACTCAGTGGTTGTTTGTATTATATCATTTTTATTGATGATTACTCAAGAAAATGTTGGATATATTTCCTTAAAGATAAAAGTGACACATTTGATAAATTCAAAGAGTATAAATCCTTTATTGAAAAGTAGACAGGGAAACACATCATAATCCTTAGAACAGACAATGGAGGAGAGTTTGAATCTCTCCAGTTTGAGGATTTATATAAGTTAGTAGGAATCAAGAGACAATTGACCATGCCATATAAACCTCGGGAAAATGGAGTTGCTGAGAGGAAAAACATGACAATTTGTGCGGCAGTGAAAGAAATGATGTTTGACCAGGATCCGCCAAATTATTTATGGCCAGAAACTACCTCCACTGCTGTGTATATTCAGAACAGGTGTCCACATGCTATATTAAAGGACAAGACTCCTGAAGAAGTCTTCTAAGGGTTCAAACCTGAAGTAGGGCATCTAAGGATATTTGGGTGTCCTGTGTATATTCATGTCCCTAAGGAAAAGGGGACAAAGATGGAACCCTCAGGCAAGAAAGGGGTTTTTGTGGGGTACAGTGAGGACTCCAAGGCTTACAAGATTTATGTACTAGGTCATAGGAAAATAGAGGTAAGAATAGATATGAATTTCCATGAGGAAGCCGCATTTAAGAAATCCAGAGAACTTCAGTAGGAATCAGAAGTAGTTCATCCATCTTCACCCTCTTCTGAAAATGAAGAGTCATATGATTAGAGGGAGGAACCTCGTGAAGGGCCAAGTAATGAGCCCCTAGAACTTGCTGAAGTGTTAGAAAGAAATCTTGAAGAACCTCTAGCCAAAAGGAAGCTAGGGTGGCTTAAATAAATAGTGAAGGAAGCGGAAAGGATAGCTGGTCCCAAAGGAACTTTTATGGAAAGGAAGAGGCCTCATAGGTTTGGAGGCTATGTTGCACCAATGAGCAACATTAGTTTTGTTGAACCTTCTTCATTTGAATAAGAAGATAAATTACAAGTATGGAAGGATTCCATGCTTGAGGAATACAGGTCTATTATAAATAACAATGTTTGGAACATTGTGCCGAGGCCAAAAGACAAATCAATGGTTTCTTCCAAATGGATCTATAAGATCAAACATGCAGTTGATGGAAGTGTGGAAAAGTTTAAAGCAATATTTGTAACCAGAGGCTTCACTCAGAAAGAAGGAATCGACTATGGAGAGACTTTTGCCACTATAGCTAGGTATACATCCATTCGAACTATTATTGCTTTAGCTTCCGTTCTTGGTTGGAAGCTACATTAGATGGATGTAAAACGAATGTAAAGATTGAACATGAGGTCTTTGTGAAATAACTAGATGGTTTTGTACTGTATAACAAAGGCACTCCTGTGTGCAAGCTAAGGAAGGCCTTGTATGGTCTTAAGTAGGCTCCCAGAGTTTGGTATGACAGGATTGATGGCTTTCTTAAAATCCTAGGCATTTAGAAAAGTGATGCTGATGAAAATCTATACTTCAAGGTAAGAGGTAACCAACCTGTTATAATAACTCTGTATGTTGATGATATCTTTCTAACAAGAGATGAATGGATAATAGCATGGTGTAATAGGGAGCTAACCTTGGAATTCGAGATGAAATAATTAGGCTTGATGAATTACTTCCTAGGATTGGAAGTGTGGCCAAGTCAGGGCGAGATATTTCTGGCACAAGGAAAATACACAATGGATGTACTACAGAGGTTTGGTATGATGGATTGCAAATTCGATGGTTACCAACCTGAGGAAGCTGCATGATTCTGATACAGGTTCAGATTTGGTAGATCCCACCATGTATAGGAAGTTGATTGGATCATTGATGTACGTGATCCACACTAGGCCAGATATATGATATGCAGTGATTGCAATGAGTCAGTTCATGACTGTACCGAGATAGAGACACTGGGTGGCAGGAAAGCACATCTTGAGATATCTTAGAGGGACCATTACTTATGGTCTGAGATATACATCCAATGGTGGTTTATTTCTGCATGGGTATGCAAATGCTGTGATGCAGACGCAAACCCTATCTGCCCTCGGGTCAGCAGTCCACTACAGGATAGCTCTACTTCCTACCCTTGAGTTAGATTGACTCTTCGATTCCTCTTCGGGGAATCCAACACACACAAAATGGTGCTTCTCCACAGTTCATTACAAATTGAGCTCACGCGATCTAACATGAAGCCTCAATTCCAGCCTCCTTTTGACCAAACGATATGGTCGTGTTTCTCAGGATTTCAGAACCTCGGAGTTCATGACTTCGCAACTTCTCCTTCCAAATCTTCAACTCTTCACCTTCCGAGACCCAAACTTCCAATGTGCCTAAGTGCTTGTCACAACTCGCCACTCACGAGTTCGTGAGTTGAAACTCCCAAATCTTGCTTCTAAATCTCACGATACCCAAAATGTAGATACGGGCACGCTCCTTCTCTTGTCAGTGCCCTCCATGCGTGACCACTAGCTAGGCCTAACTCTAGCACTTTTCGCTTCTCCCTGCTTCATGAGTTTAGATGTCGAACTCGTGGATCTTGTCTCACGAATCCCCAAGACATGAGAGGTCAACGGGTTTTTGACTTCTTTCAAAAGATGACGTGCATCCACCCATCTTTTCCACGGGCCCACCTCATGATTCTTCCACGTGTCCCTCATGCTATCTTCGCAGTTCACGATTTCTCTCCCTAAGTGGTACCTCCTTTGTATTTCTGACACCCGAGTGCTGAGATCTCGAACTCCTTAATACTCCTTATTGCCACTCACGACTTCAGGACTTTTGGGACGGAAGTATCAACCTTCTATCTTTCAAAATGTCGAAATGTCGAATTCTGACACGTCGTGAACGTGGTCCCACAATGTAGCTTCTCACCCTGTCGGGACTTCGCACTTCGCGAATATTGATGCAAAGTTTTCGATCCTCCAACTCACGAAACCCCAAAATGAGTTTTCACGAGTGATCCAACAACCCTGGCTGGCTTGGATCCTCGGCCCTGATTTCTCTTGAGCTTACGCTTGAGGAAAGCTCGTTGTAATGTCCCTGCTTCTTTACCATATCTGACAGCTCTTGGGACTTCACGAATTCTCCACGGAGAATTCTGACCGTCTATTCTCCCTTCAAGAACTTCTGCACTCTTAAACAAAGTTTTTTGGTACGAAACTTAACCGCCTGCAACACAAACTTGTGACGCCTCCTTTCAACACCTCAAGGCACCAACCTTATGTTATTTTCTTCGACAACTGTGAAGACTCTATCCCTCCTGAGCTTTCTCCAACTTTGAGTCTTAAAGAAGACTCTTGCATGCACTCCTTGCGGAAAATCCTTCAATTACTTCAAAGAATTGAAGTCCTTCTACTGTGCACACTCCCTGCAGCAGTAGTCTCTCAACAGTCCTCCAGGTCTTACAAACCCTGAAACTACTCTCGGCCTGCGCACAGTTTGCATGGCTCTTATGCCTAACTGCACTTCTGAGCAAATGAGAACAAAAGATATTCTATCTGAGCTTTCAGAGACAAACCTATGAACCCTTTGTCAACACACTCCTTGCAGACAATTCAACTGCACTCCTTACAGGAACTCTCACTCAAACAGAAAAATAATTGAAACTCATTTCCCTTACTCTCTCTCTCTTATATTCTAGACATTTAACGAGAAATCATACACACATAGAATAAACAACAAATGCATGACAGAAAGAGTAAAACATTCATGAGCATAACATTCAACAATGTATACATAGAGAATATCACAACACCATGAATCTGAATCAAAGATTTTTGTATTAATCCAGAACTTCTATACATGGAATTATTCTACACAGCTCTCTGCTTCTTCTCTTCTCTGCTCTATGCTCTCATCTTGACAATAATAATACAACTATACAATGAGGGTGTCTATATCCCATTTCCCTCTTGCACTCTAAACTGTCTAATCTAAGCATTAAACTCTATTTACTTACATTCATTACACATAAAGGCTCCTATCTACTATGGACGAGAGCAGATCCCTCAAGGTCCTTTTACAATAATAAAAGCATGCCTCCACTTAATGACTTC
>SNQJ01S0042176.1:42522-89661 GCA_010110895.2 Picea sitchensis | reverse complement strand
TGAATTAGTATCAAGTACAATTTAACAATTTTTAAACTTTAACTTTTCAATCAAATAAATGCATCCCAATATACAATAAAAAACAGAAAAAGAAATACACAATGCACAACAGATTTATGTGGAAATCCACAAAATGTTTTTATTATATAATAACAATATTACATTAATAGGAAGCTACAACTTCCAAGATTCTCTAGCAACAAATGGAAGGAGTCATGAACCCCCTAGTTCATAGGCTCCAATCTGAAGGAAGCTAATACTCCCTAGATTCTCCAGCTTCAACCGGAAGGAGGCTCCAACCCCCTTTCCTTTCCTCTTCCTTCCACCCTAAATTCAAGAGAGAATAACTCTAAAAATATTGTTATCCAATGTCTAAAATTTTAACCACAGGTTCTCAGTGATCTTGTATCCATCTCATAAATATTTCATGGTCTGAAACATCGCACAATGAAAGTTATAGCCAAATTGCCAAGGTGACTGGTTTGAAACATATTCCAAGAAAAATCAAAAATCATGACTTCAACAATGCATAACTTTGAAAATTTTGTGATCCAATGTATTAAATTTTAACCATAGATACTCAGCTATATTTTCTTCATATCATCAAAATTTCATGCTCTGAAACTTCCCATAACATAATTTATAGAAAACGTTCCAAGATGACCTATTTAAAACCTATTTCAAGAGCATTCTAAAACCCTAACTTCAACAGATCATAACTCTGAAAAGATTGTGAGCCAATGTCTAAAATTTTAACCGTATAATTTCAAATATATTTCCTTCATCTCATAAACATTTCATGGTTGAAAACTTCCCAAGACAGAATTTATAGTGCTATTGGCAGGATGACCTGAAACAGATTTGGCAATCCTCATGCATTTGTCATACACGCACTTTTAGCCCCAAGAATACACCCCAAATCCTCTTGCACTCCTCGGACCTCTTATGTGCACCTCATACTTGATTTAATTTCTTTGATGATCAAAATGAGAGTTTCTTAATGTGTATTTATACCCTTCCAAGTGATTCCTTTACTTAACTTTAGGGTCGACCTATAACTTCTTGTTTGCAACACTTTTAGGGGGAAATTAACATGATCATCTTTACGAGGGCATATCTCCTCAACCACAAGGAACCACGTGGCATGCCACATACCGTTGGAAATGGCTTGATGAGGTTTGTCAATCCATGGAGTTTTTTCATGCATTTTCGATGTCCTTCATACTATTTTCTTCAAACAACTCCGAGGTTGCGGGGCTTGTTTATCGCACCTCTGAGGCTTCTTGTGGGATTCTTCAAAGCGTATTCCTCTGAGGGTCATTCTTAAATCTACAACATAAGGGGACCACTTTGGATACTCCTTCAAGTAAACCCATAGGATTATTCAAGCTAATTACTGACTTTGACATCAATGACAACACCATTCAACAATATCCCCCTTTGTCATTGATGGAAACACTCATACTCCCCCATCATCATGATCCTAAAATTTCCCTCCCCATTTGAAATCAATGGAAAAAGGTAAATATTCTCTTTGACTATGCTCCCCCTAAACTCATGGCGCTCAATAGTATTTCACCATCCTTTTATGTCTTCTTATCCTTTCCTTCCTTGTTATAGTCTTTGGATCTCTTTTGTGTGACTTCAAACCTCTTTCTCTCATCTTTGTCTAGGATGTATATGTTATTTGGTCTTCTTGTTGCTATTGCAACCAATCTTCCTGAGTCTTCTTATCTAATTTCAAATCTTCCAGAATCAAACTTAATATTGTATCCATGATCACATATTTTACTAAAAATAAGGAGATTATGCTTCAAATATTCAACCAATAAGACATTTGTTGCTTTTACATTTTCATTTCCAAGGATCACTACACATTTTCCAAGTATTTTGATAGAGGAGTCATTTCCAAATGCAACACTGCCATATTTTCCTTTCTTTAAGCGAATGAATTTGTTTTGGTCCCTGATCATGTTTTTTGAGCACCCATTGTTTATGTACCATTTGTATTATTTATCTTCAACAAGTAGTGCTAGTTGACAATCTTCCTTGTTTGGATTCTCTTTCCTTTCCCATAGTATAGTTGGTTTTATGATAGGAGCATCTTCTTTCATATCTCTGAAATCTCGTGCTTTGTGACCAAGATTATTACATTAGTAGCATACAATGTTTTGATCCATCAGTGGATCAAATGAATTGTAATTTCTATTGAAAAATCCATGAGCATTTTCAGATCTACTATTTACATGATTCTCCTTTGGATATCCATAATAATTTATCTTTCTCATATGATTGTTTCTTGCATTGATTTTACAGTGAATTGTTTTGTGTCCAAAGTTTCTTCAAGCATAACAACGACTAAGAAAAACATTCTCATACCTGGTGGAAAAGGACCTTCTTGATATCTCACCCCTTATGAATTTTGATCTTTTGTTCCCATTGGAGACGTCATGTTCCTATTGTTATTCAACTCCCTTTTGTTTATTGATTCCACTTCTTAAGACATTTTCATAGCTTCTAGAATTTATTTCATCTTCCTTGTCTATTTTTTCTATCTATTTTATTCAAACTATTGTCATATCCAAGTAATGTCTTATTAGTAGGTGATATATGTTTGCTAAGCATTTCATCTAACTTTTACTACTTCTTTCAAATTTCTTGTAGTAATTCAACTTTTTCGTTGCCAACATCAACTATTTTCTTATGTGATCCAATTTTGTTTTCAATTTCTCATAATCTTAAATCTTCTTGGCTTTATATAACTGCTCCTTCAAGTTGTAAAGTGTCTTTTCAAGCTCATGATTCTCTTCTTCACAATTTTTCATTTTGTTTTTTAATTCTCTATTTTTATTTTTGAGCTTGATATTTTCTTCTTCAGCATGCTTCATTTTTTCAAGATTCTCTTCATCTTCCTG
The DNA here is from genome assembly GCA_010110895.2 of Picea sitchensis. Taxonomy (NCBI): domain Eukaryota; kingdom Viridiplantae; phylum Streptophyta; class Pinopsida; order Pinales; family Pinaceae; genus Picea; species Picea sitchensis. Next base: position 86,746 of record SNQJ01S0042176.1, on the reverse strand, counting down.
TTCACTTTCTGTGATGTCTTTGCTTCCCTAGAAAGATTCTATGTTTGTTTATGTGGTCTCTCCATCAAACTCCTCTTCATAATTGATTTCATCTGTTTCGTATTTTTTGTGGTCATCATTTTGAGTTTCTTGAGTTATGAAGATAACTTCACTTTCTTTCCTTTATTCTCCATTACTTTCATCCGAAGAATTGTTGTCCTCGGAGTAAAGACTCTTTTTCTTGTGGAATCTTTTATTTTCTTCAAAAGAACATTTCCTAGCATAGTTTCCTATTCTACCATAATTGAAGCGTTTAAAAGGTAACTTACATTTTTATTTGTTGGTTCCCCTCTTGAGCCTCCTTACAAAGTGTGCTTCTCTTCATTTGATTCATCACATAGTCTTTCTTCCACCATGTGTTCTTTGTTCCTTGTTTTCTTCGTGGATTTAAAATATGCTTCTCTGTCTGGCTGTCCATTTTTTCTATATGTTCTCAATTCATATGTTGTGAGGGTCCCATGTATTTCATCCATTTTAATCTTTTTCAAATCCCTAGTTTCATATGTGGATGAGACCTTGAAATCATATCTCAAAGGAAATGATCTCAACACTTTATGTACAACCAAGGATTCTTCAAATTCTTCTCCTAATCCTTTGATGGCATTGAAAACTTCATCTACTCCGAGTAAATAAGTTGCAATATCTTCTTTTTCATTCTTTTTCATATTTTCAAACTGTGCTCTGTGTTGTTGAAGCTTGACGTGCTTGAATTTTGGATCGCCTTCATAAATATTTTTAAGTTTGTCCCAAACTTTTTTAGTTGTGTTGCAACCCATCACCTTAATAGAAATAGTTAGTGTCAATCCACTTATGATAACATGCCTAGCCTTTGAATTGCAACTCATTAATTTTTTCTTATCTGGATCGGTTGGAGTATTTTTTGGAGCTTTATAGGCATTGAAAACTAGGAACCATATATCCATTCCTAAAGTTGTCAAGTAAGTTTGCATTGTGTTTCTCCAGTATGCATAAATATTGTATCCATCAAATGGAGGAATCCCATTTGGAATGTGGTCTTCCATTTTTTCTCATGATCTTCCTTCAAGTGATTAGATTTTTTTGAAGGTAACCTTCTCTAATACCAATTGTTGATACTGAGAGGGGGGGTGAATCGGTATCAGGTACAATTTATGACTTTTTAAAATTTAACTTTTCAATGAAATAAATTCATCCCAATATACAATAAAGAGTAGAAAAAGAAATAGACAGTGCACAACAGATTTACATGGAAATCCACATAATTTTTTTCTTATAAAATAACAATATTACATTCATATGAAGCTACAATTTCCAAGATTCACCAGAACCAACTAGAAGGAGGCACCAACCCCCTAGTTTACAGGCTCCAATCTAAAGGAAGCTACAACTGTTATAGCAAGATTTTCCTCACCCTATGAAAAGTTGTTCATAAGGCATTTTTCCATTTCCCTATGCAGACTTGAAGTCCCTTTCTGCAAATCCCAGAGCTAAAAACAACATTTTTCCACATATATGCACCCTAAATATTATACAACATGTGTATACGCAGGTTGCACCACTACAGCCTGCGTACATCAGGTTTTGTTCCCAAAATTAAAAAAATAGTGTCGGGTTTCCATGTCACGTCACAGGATCCATGATCCTTGACCTTCCATATACTGGAAACGTTTTGAATCGACCCTTCAGTTCCATTTCAAGGCTATAAATGAGCCATATCTGAGCTATGGAAAAGGAGAGAAGAATTCAACTTTGAGAGCAAAGTTACTCTGGAGAAATTATTCACTTCATATTGAGTCTGCATCCCTTTGTCCTTTTAAGTCTTGTTCAACCCCCAACCTCTAACCTACTTGATGGAGAACCTCATTGTCTCTCTTATATGATATTGCCTTTGGTGGAGGATTGAAGTGGTGGAGGCCCAGCTGGAAGGGACTTAGTTTCTCGGTTCCGAACTGTGCCGGAATGGAAGTTTGTAATTCATTCACTTCTGTTGATTACATTTTAATAGAAATACTATTTTTTCGTCCAATTAATATCTTGCAAGTATTCGAATTGTTATTCCATGGGAATATTTGTTATGAATGCTGATGGATTATGCTATTGAATTTGCTAAATTCATATATTATCACTATATTCTTGTGTTTCTTGGTTGTTGAGGACAAGTTGCAGGTATATTGCTTTGAGTCAAGTTCTCAACGATGGACTTCATCGAACGTCTAGATGAAGTAGGCTCTTTATCTTGTCTCGTTAGCATATTTTCTTATATAACATATTTGATATTAGAGTTGATTTTTGCATTCATGCCTATCTATTGTGGTTCACCCCTAGCCATAGAGATATTTTCCTCGTAACAAAATTGGCGACCATACTGTGGATATAATCTTCTTTTCGGGGTTTGGAGTATATTTCTCCTTTGATTGCTCTCGTTTATATTGATTTTCTTGTGGTCTGATTGCTTGATAGCCTCTATTCTTTTTGAGTCTGAGTTTCTTGGCCTTATCCTTAGCCTAGCAATGTTTAACACATATACGTGGGTTTTTTCTTGACTGTCACGTACATACGCGTGTTGTGCTCCTGCAAGAGGCATATATACGTGGTTTTCTCCTGAACAACCGCGTACATCATCCTTTTCTATTTGGTTTCTAAGTTTGATGTTTGTTGGGTAAGTTGTGATGGTTGTTGAGTCTTCTTGGGTCTCTGTTAAGACTGTTAAGTGCCTATAATAAAATCTCTATTGACATATAATAAAATCTCTATATCAATTTGTTGTTCGTCCTTGCATTTTCATTCTTTTATATTGAAAATACAAAAATATTAATCATTTTTGCATTGTTGGCATTTGATCTTTTGGGTCCTTATCATTGATCTTAGCACATGTATAGAAAGATTGCATCTTATTTGGAATTCATAACTAAATTCAAAATTTCATTTGAAAAGCTTATCATTTATTGGGAATTGAAGTTAGGACTTTGCATTTTATTCATATTCATTTATTTTACTTGCTGAGTCATGACATCATTAGTTTCATGACCGCATCTTTTTTTAGTAAGCAAGGCCACTAAAAGAAACATTGATAATTTAAAATTGATTAGAAACGATTTTATTTTCCAGGGTGCACAAACTAGCTTAGGATTTAGAGCCTTGGAATAGGATTTTGTGAGTAAACTTATCCAAGGCTATTAAATCAACATATGTGTCTAACTAAGGGAGTGGTGAAATACTTTGTATAATTGGTGACATCAGGAGGCACCGCTTAGACTGGAGTTAAGAACAAGGTTGTGTGAAGTTGGTTGAGGGGATATCCCCCCAATACCTTCTGAACGTCAGATATATTTATGGGGATCTATTCATATCTGGGGATCTTGCTAGTACCTTTACCTCTGTGAGAGATGGTGCTTTCGAGGTTTCAAGCTTTGTTACCCTGCCCATACGGTAGAACTGACTTACGACTGTTCACCTGTGCATCAGTTATACCATGGTTTCTTAATTGCTTGACATAGGTACCACATAGGTTACTTGCAGGGGTTATTTTGCAGGTACCCTGGGTCAGATAAGGGTCAGACAACACACATCCTTTATGGAGGATTACCTCTCTAGGGGGATCTAACCAACTGGTTGTTAATCCCACGAGGGCCCTTATAATTGGTTATGATACCTCTGATATTTTGCAGGGAGTCTCAGGCCCCTCTTGGGCAAGGCATACCTACTTTAGGGAGGGAGGCCCCTTTCAGCCACTTTATCATGTTTGTGTGCATATTGGCCTTTTCTTTATATTATTTTGGTGTGCTCCTTGATTACTAGTTGGCCTTAGGATTTGTTTTTATATCTCGATTCTTGAGTCATCGTGGAACCAGACCAACTTCCCCGTAGGTATTGTCACTTGTTACAATTACCACTGCATTTTGAGTCTTTTCCTTCTAAAAGGCGTAAAGTTATCAAACATGGTACACACACCTCCACTTACCAGACTTGTGATCATACAAGGATGAGTAATGAATCGATTTAGAAAGATACTAGGAGTCCTTTATCTCCCATACCTACTATAGTTAACGGTACTACTTCGACACCTTCAACCACAATGGTTCTAGTGTCGTAGGTTCCTATCATTACTCTTTTCTGTCCTATAGTGAATACGCAACCTATAGCCACAAACCCTTTTGGGTCCCTTTATCACTCGTCGGGCGACAATATTTATTCCATCCCTATGGCCTCTAGCCCTTTTTTCTTATGGTATGTCGAATTTCACATCACAATTTTCATCCTCCATCCCATCGTCTAGTCTGAATACTAGTATTGGACTTGGGGGCATGGCTCCTCCACATGCTCCATTTTCATTTGGTGGTGCTCATGTCCCACAAATGACTCCTACAGTTGGAGGCATTCCTCCTTTTAACCCCAGGTCTAATCCTAGTCCTAATGCCTCTGGATGGAGTAGCCAACCTAGTAGGCAAGCTATTACTTACGGTTCATCCTTTACACCTACCTCCTTTATACCGATTCTGACCAACACATTTGGCATGATGAATCCACCTTTATCCTCCGGATTCACACCCGGAGGAGGTCAGTTTCATACCTTGGGAAACCCCCAACTTGGAGCCACTCCAGATGGGGGCAGTTTTTACAACCCTCATCATAACATTCCTATTAGAATGGTGCCCAACCAACCCCTCATGAACTAGTTTGGAGGAGGATATTACAATCCCGGACAGGGCCATGGTGCTTACCAGAACCCTGGATGGGATGTGATTCCCCAACAACAATATTTCCAAGGATCTTGGGTCCAGATGGTGCAACCCCATCTCCCTTTCCTGGCCACGTTGAATCTTCTAGACTTGTCTAAGTTAATGAATGACCTTGTGCATCATGATCCGACATGGCCCCCCATCGCCACCAAGCTTCCTTCGGATATTCCAAAATTCAAAGGAAAAATTGGTGAGGATCCTGGTGATCACATCACTACTTTTCACCTTTGGTGCTCTTCGAACTCCCTTAACGATGATTCTATTTGGTTAAGATTGTTTTAATGCACCCTCATAGGGGTCCCCACGAAATGGTATATCGAGCTACCAAGGGGGACATACATAACTTTTAATCAAATATTTTTAGTCTTCCTCAACCACTTCCAATTGCCAGTACATTACAACGCGTGCATAGAACTTCTCTCGACCTTCCGTCAAGATAAAGCCACTCATATCTTGGATCACATCCAGGAGTGGCATAGACAGAAGAGGTTGATCAAGGCCTACATACCCCTGGAATTCATGGTAGAGTGGTTCCTTAAGTTTCTACAGCCTTATATTTCGAAGGATGTTTCTACATCTGGGGTTACATCTTAGGAAGAACTGATTTTTAAATCCCAATAGTTAGATCTCATATATGCTCAGTCTGGGATGTTATACAAGATTCTTTCAGATGCACCGAGGTCAAACTATGACCCTAGACAAAATCTCAAGCCTCATGCTAATGGCATTGTAGGCTCTACCAATGTGAAATCTTCAGACTCGGTGACAAGCCATTTGAAAGATTTGTCTCTAAACCACTATGTAGAAGGGCCAACTTCATCTGTGTCCTCCACTCGCACTCAGTCGATGGATGTACATTATGTGCAATCATCGACCAATCCGAATGGTAACCAGAAACCAAGAGGGAATAAAAAGAAAGGACATGGTAATAATCGTAGGGGTGGGAAGAATAATAATAAACCCAAGGACAATGGTAATAATGAGAAGTCGAATAATAATGTTAGTGAGGGCAAGAAAGAAAGGTGGAAGGTGAATTTTCCCTGCAAGATTTTTACAGACGATCACCTTACCCATTTATGCCCCAAACTTGTGAAATTTGCGAGGCTTTTATCTCTACCACTCGTTGTGCTGACTAATACCTTTCCACATAATCAAAACATGGCCTCGAGCTCCTCGAATGCTGGAAATGTGGCGAGTGGGAGTCAAAACCCACCAACAAAAGACAATGATAGTTTATGCATCAATATAGTTAAATCTGAGGTTAATGTAGCCACTCGGTCTCAGAATTACAGTTCTCCACAGACTGTACCTGGTCTAGAGTCTCTCCCTCCTTTGGATATGCCCTTATAGATCAAAAAACTAGATCCCCCGCCTCGTATTCCGAAAAGAGTACTCAAGCGCTCTACCCACGATCCTAATTCTAGAGTTGCCCAAAATTACTCTATTGTTGAGGATCTAGATCAAACCCCTTGTGTGATGTCAACTCTGGAGGTACTCCAAAAATGTCCTTCACTGAGGAATTTCTTGCTATCTGTGTTAAGAGATCTAGATCCTTGTGGCTCTAAAATTATCAATTTTGACGTCAATGATGTGAAGCCTCGCTTGCCTTAGCATGTGGCATTCCAAATCCACGTGGGTTACTCAAAGTATACCATCAAACGTATTGTTGTTGATGAAGGCATTGCAACATTAGTGATGTCTCTGGTCTGTTGGAAAGCCCTCGGCTCTCCGACCCTTTCTCAATCTCTGACCATGTTGACTTCTTTTGACATTCATTCCTTCTGCCCTCACAGTATTATTCCTTCCTTTTTGGTCCAATTAAGTGGGAACATGGTAGAGGTGGATTTCGAGGTGGTTGATGCGCCCCTCGACTATAACTTGTTACTAGGACGCAATTGGACTTATGTTATGACTGCAATCATATTTTCCGTCTTCCGCACTCTTTTCTTTCCTCATGATGGGAATATCATGACAATCGACCAATTGTCTTTTATGTACACTATCCCCAATGCATCTGTTGGACCGTCGATCCCCGTAATCGACAATTCTCAGCCGGTAACTAAGAATATCAATGTCAAAATGTATTCATCCTTTATGGGTACCTTTGAATTCATGGCATTGGTTCATCATATATATGCCATGTCCAGTAGGTATGCTCCATCAAAGAGGTATGTTCCTTTCCGCACTTAGTATTTTAACGATCCTTGGACCCTACCTTCCTCGATTGCATATTGTGAAGGTAAATCACATACTGGAATGGCCATTCCACTATCGGCAACAGAGATAGTGTATCAGGTTGTTCTTGACTCTTTTGTCAATCCATATCCTGTTACCTCATAGACGAATGAGGAGGATCTTCTTCCTGAGCCCATGTGGGACAATTTATCGTCTTGTTCACGTGACTGCCTCAATGAGACTTTACCTTCAGATGAAGCTATCATAGAGGCCATGAATGGTTCTGACAGGAAATGGGATGATATGCATCATCTCCCTTATTCTCTACCAGAACTTGTGAGAATTGAACAAGATGATTTTAGATCTACCTTGAGCGAGATAGTCGGTCACGTCATAGTTCCATTTGATACACACGACATTTATGCTGAAGGAAATATGGTGAGTATCTCTCCTACAATCACGATCGATATCTCTCGTATTCCTGGCAAGGTTGAAAATGTATACATCGGTGTGGATTGTTAGCCAGAAGAAATTTTGATCTACACTGATCTCTTCAAAGAATTTCGCGATGTGTTCGCTTGGTCATATGAAGAGATGCCAATAATCGACCCTCAAATTGTTGAACATGAGATTAAAACCTACCTGGATGCTAAGCTTGTTTGACAACGACTTAAAGTTGTCAATCTTAGGAAGGCCCATGGTATTAAGGAAGAGGTAGAAAAACTGCTTAATGTTGGCTTTATCTACCCAGTTCCCTTCACTGAATGGGTATCCAATCCCATTCTGGTGAATAAAAACCAAGAAACCATCCACGTATGCATGGATTTTCATGACCTGAATAAGGCATGTCCCAAAGAGAAATTCCTAACACCCTTCATCGATCAGATTGTCGACAAGTGTAGAGGAAGCGAACTTTTTTCTTTTATGGATGGATTTTCAGGGTATAGCCAAATTCAGATTAAGCCCGAGGACCAACATAAGACGGAATTTATTTTCCCTTGGGGTACTTTCACTTACCAGAAGATGCCTTTCGGCCTTAAGAACACTGAAGCAACCTTCCAACGAGCTATGACCTTTTCATTTCACAATCTCAAGCACATAGTCGAAGCCTATCTCTAGGATCTCGTTTCTCACTCTCGTAAGAGAGTGGATCACCCTAAACACCTTCGACTAGTTTTTGAAAGATGTCGCCATTATCGCATCTGTTTGAGCCCTCATAAATGCATCTTTTACGTTAGTTCAGGTTGACTTCTAGGATTTTTAGTCTCTGAGAATGGGATCATGGTAGATCCATTAAAGGTTGAGGAAATACTTTGATTGTCTCCCCCGTGCACTATTCATCAACTTCAAGGTTTACAGGGGAAAGCTAAATTGTTATGACAGTTTATAGTGAACTACGTCAATATTACTAAGGGTTTCATGTGTCTCTTATAGAAGGACACTCCTTTTATCTAGGACGAATGAGCCCAGGAATCCTTCGATGCTTTGAAGAAAGCCTTGGTATCGACGCCTTTGTTGAAGTCTCCAGACTACGGTAGAGATTACTTGTTTTATGTCGCCACGTCCAAAGAGACGATTGGTATGGTGTTCATTCAGGAGGATGATGAGCTCTGGGAGCACATCATTTACTATCTTATTTGAAACTTAGTCGGCCCTGAACTCAAATATTCTCATGTTGAAAATCTAGCTTTGGTTGTCGTTCACGCAGTCCAATGATTACGACATTATATATTTCTTTGAAAAACTATTGTGATTGTCGATGTAAATCCATTTCAATATGTCCTTACTAGGTGTATCATAGGGGGAAAGTACAATAAATGGATTGTCATCCTACAAGAATTCGATCTTGATTTTTCTTCTGCGAAGTCCAAAAAGTCACTATTTTTTGCAAAGTTAATATCCGACTTCCCTCGGTTATATGAGGATTTCATTCATGTTGATTCATTTGCAGATGAACACATTTTCCTTGTCTCATCATCGGACCCCTGGTATGGAGATATTTTTGTCTATCTTCAAACTTTGAAGTTCCCTCATCATCTCTCACAAGATGACCGATGACGTATACAATACCAAGCTAAGAATTACCTTATCATCGATGACACTCTCTATCACCGAGGAGTAGAAAATATCCTGCATCGTTGTTTAACTCATGAAGAAGCTAAGTCTATTCTAAACGATTGCCATAGTGGGGCTTGTTGTGGTCATCTATCTGGGCTTGCGACAACCCATAAAATTTTGTGAGTTGGTTATTGTTGGCCGTCTATTTTTTAAATATTGCATCGAAGCAATTAATAAGTGTCACCCCTGCTAGGTGTTCACTCAGAAAATGTGCTCTCATCCAACTCCTCTCCATCCAGTATTTATCGTCGGTCCCTTCACCAAGTGGGGGGTGGATTTTGTGGATTGCAACCCAACTTCGGCTGGGGGAATCATCACATTATCGTTGCCGTAGATTACTTTACTAAGTGGGATGAGGTCATGCCTACAGTTAAATTCGATGGTAACACTTTTTCCTTCTTTGTATTCAATCAAATTATAGCCAGGTTTGGAATCCCAAATGAGATTGTCATTGATCATGGCAGTGACTTTCAGAATGAAATGATGGAAGAATTAGCATCAAAACTGGGGTTTAAACATGGTCATTCTTCCCCTTACTACCCCCAGGAAAATGGATAAGTAGAGGTCGTAAACAAGTCTCTCAAGACCATTTTGCAAAAAACTGTCAGCCAAAGCAAATATTATTGGCATATCATGCTTTACCCAACACTTTGGGCATACAGAACCTCGGTTAAAACTTCCACCATTTTTTCTCCTTTCCAGTTAGTACATAATGTGGAGTCGATCTTACCTATTGAATGTGAAATCCCTTCTCTTAGATTGGAAGTTGTGCTCCTACCTGACACTTTCAATCTTGAACAATGCCTCGTACACCTAGAGAGTCTATATGAGCAGCGTCAAGACGCCTCCATGGCTATCGAAGCGAATAAAAGATGTTTCAAGGTCCAATATGATAAGTCTATCTGTCCTCAGCAGTACGCTGAGGGTGAAATATTGGTCCTTCTATACAATCAGGCCAAAGAACCACCGGTGGAAGGCAAGTTCAAACCCATGTGGCACGGTCCCTATATCATGCAACGAGTCTTAGAAAAAGGAGCGTATGAATTAAAATATTATCAAGGGAACATGTTGGTTGAGCCCAGGAATGGGCTCTATTTGAAAAGATATTATGCTTGATCCCCAAGCTTGGGCGTAACTCTTTGTATACTAATGTATTTTAGTGTATATATATTTCCCCTTTGTTTTTATCTTCATCTTTCTTATCAAGTTTTCCCTTGGTTGGCAGATGTCAACGGAGTCTTCGGTCCACTTAGGATTCGCAGACAGGGCCAGTCATCATAATCGGAACCTAACTTCCACCGCTTGGGTTGTTTACTTACCTGAGGGTCTACTGGTGTCTTCAGGTGGAGTTAGTCTAGGGTCATCTACAAATAATGTGGTCGAGGATAGTGATGTTATATAACTTTTACGCAAGGCCATTTGACATGGTATTCACTCGTTAGAAGTTCGCCTAGACTCCCAGTTAGTAGTATTTCAGTTGAATGACAGTCACCGTGTGTGAGACCCTACTCTACTCCGACGATTCTTATAGGTACGAATTTTAGAACGACATTTTGATTTGATTACTTATCATCACATACCTAGAAGTTCTAATTATGTATCCGATGCATATGCTAATTTTGTTTTAGATTGGAATTTTTCACGTAACTAAAGCAGAGAAAACAATTTAATCTATGTACACATTGTAACATAAGTAAATTCGAAGATCAATGTTTTTATATATATTTCATCTCTCCAAAAAATATGATGTTATAGTACAAAATTGGGGTTGACACCCTCAAAATACATATACGGCCGATAATACAATAGTCACAACATCTACGCCTATGGTGCCGGATTTGTGTTATGATATCATATTATGGCATTTGCGAGACGTCGAAAGAGTCATACCCAGTATCCGATGCATATGCTAATTTTGTTTTAGATTGGAATTTGTCACGTAACTAAAGCAGAGAAAACAATTTAATCAATGTACACATTGTAACATAAGTAAATTCGAAGATCAATGTTTTTATATATATTTCATCTCTCCAAAAAATATGATGTTATAGTACAAAATTGGGGTTGACACCCTCAAAATACATATACGACCGATCATACAATAGTCACAACATCTACACCTATGGTGCCGGATTTGTGTTATGATAGCATATTATGGCATTTGCGAGACGTTGAAAGAGTCATACCCAAGCATGGGGCACACCAACCACCTGCCGCTGCATCACCTCCGATAGATCCTCTTGAAATAATGTAACTGCAAAGTGTATTCTAATTATTGTTGTTGTATTATTCATTAGATCAATCCCCTATTGTGGATTGATCATGTAGGCTATTGTAATAGACCAAATCCCCTTTTGTGGATTGGTCAAAACATAATTGTAATAGGAAGAATAAGAATTCGGGCCCAAAATATATTAAAGAGGCCCCAGAATATATTAAAGGTGGTTATAACCACCCAGATTGAGAAGTCGGCCCTGCCAGTGAAAAGACACCTCCACAAGTGCCATAGTTGTATAAATAAGGAGGCTAGTGCCTCACTTAGACACACACTCACTTGTTCATTGAAAAGCAAGTTTTGGAGCTACATTTGGAGAAGAGAGAGAGANCTATCTATAATAAGGAAGTTTTGTAGGGTTTTCTCCCCCATGAGGGTTTCCCAGGATAAATGATGTGTCTCTTGTGATTGTGTATTTCTCAGTGATCCTATCTTATGCTATTGTTATCTAGTGAAATGCAAAGAACTCTAATAATAGCTTAAACCTTAACATGGTATGAAAGCTAAGTTGAAGAGAGCATCTTTCACAAGAGAAAGTGAAAAACGTCACTGTTGTCGTACATGCAAATTAGGGATTTGTGTTGATGAAATATTTAAGTCCTAAAACCATCTATAAAAGTGTGCCCTTCCTCAAGGATTACTTTCGGATCCTCGGCGCAACTTTTCAGTGGCTAGATCTCCCGAAAAGTGAAACCCTAGTTTCACAAAGTACCAGAAGTACTAGAAGTAACAGAAGTACCAGAGTACCAGAGCTACCAGAAAACTAGAAGCACTAGTCCAGAAACCTGCAAATCAAGTTTGGAGGGGTAAAATTTGGATTTTCTCATATCCAAACACACCAGGATACTTGCCTCGACCAAGCGCACCTCCTGGTAAGTTTAGAATTTAATTTTGAGCATTTTCATTTTTGGACATTTTCCTAGCTCCGAGTAAAAGATGTCTGCAAGAACTAAGATTTTTCACAAGTTGGAAGGTGTGGAAAACTTCTATGCCTGGAAGTATAGTATTGGTGTCATTCTTGAAGAGAATGACCTAGCAATATTCATCAAATAAAAAGTGTTGGAACCCGGCGATGTTGCAGACAAAGCAAAGCATCAAAAGGACATGATTAGGGCCAAAAGAATCATTGCAAATTCAATCAAAGATCACTTGATTCCTTATGTGTCATCAAAGAATAATCTGAAAGAAATGTTTGATGCCCTAAACAGAGTATATGAAGGAAAGAACATAAACTGGAAGATGAATCTAAGAACTCATCTCAAGAATACAAGGATGCAGAGAGAAGAATCAATCCAGGAATATTTCTCCAGAATATCAGAATTCAAAGAACAACTAGAAGTGATTGGAGATACCATAGATGAAGACAAACTCATAATGACGGCCCTTAATGGTCTCACAAGACCTTGGGATGCATTTTTTGGGCCTCAAAATAGTCCCTATTCTCACTCCATTATTCACCAATACCTTCACATTACTTCCATATTACCTTCATGTCACCTTCATTCCACCTCCACATCATTACATTTATCTCATAATTGGGTTATAACTATGTTTTTCCAAAGTTTATTAATTCTTAACATTTTTTAAGTGTATTTGTGGTTAAACTTTAGAAAATAATATACTTATACTTATACCTAACAATTAGAATGAGTTTGGTGACATGTGTGGGTGATTTGGAAGCTTCCAAAAGATTTTGCTCTTATGTTGCCTCCAATACTCAAATTCGAAATTCCCTTCAAGATATGGAAGAGATTTGGATAAAGGTCAAAAGAGGATATGTGTCTCATCATTTTCCATTTAGTTGTAACTATATGAGATTTTATGGATCTAGGGGAGAGAATAGTGGATCTCCATTAATGGGGTAACTTCTTATGTTCTTGTATAAATAGGAGAGCCTTCTCCTTTCAAAAATATGGAGATATAGAGATGTGTGTGAAGTCACAGGAAATGCTAATGTTTTTGAATTGATAGGTTGATTCTTGAGGTTAAGTAGAGAGGAGATTTTATATTGGAATGAAGATGTAATCATATTATTTTGAATACAAGACATGCTTTCATTTTGATCTCTATCTTGTGTTAAGATTATGGTGTACTTACTTACTGAAGGATGGAAGGGCCCCATGCACTGATGCCAGTACACCTATGTGTTGTATATAGTAGGTAAAATTTTTCATTTGTATATTCATGTTATTCTTATGTTCTTTGCTTTAGTATTTTAAGATAGACAACTTCAAATCCTCAAACATATTGTGTTATTGCCTCTAAGCTTATGAGCTCATGTTTGACATTAAATCGTTGAGAATTTTATACGACATAGATTACACTCAACAGCATTCATCCAAACAATTTGTGCCATAATGAAGAAACTAAAATTTGTGATCTATGGGAAGAATGCATTCAAGAAGAAATAAGAGTAGCTAACAGAGAGGCTTTACTAGCAAGAGATGAAGATCAAGCCCTAGCCACTCACACTAAAGAAGGAAGAAATAATTCTTACTTCCAAAAAGAAACACATAAAGAGTCTCACCCCCAAGAAATAAATTCAATCATAAAAGAGATATGTCAAAAGATTCGGAAGGACCTTAGCGAAGGAAAGAGATTACTCATCTATCCAATGTTACCATTGTGACAAGATGGGAAATATTGTGAGATATTGTCCAGCTAGGCGAGAATAATACAAGAGGAAAAATAAGAGGAAAAATAAGAGGCATCATGTCCATGCAGTTGAATATGAAGAGTCACCTGCAAATATGTTAAGAGAAAAATTAAAGACTATGTCTTAATCTAGACCCTCTCCCGGGATCGGTGACACACAGGAGAGGACACTTGGCTCCTTGATAGTGGTGCCTCAAAGCTTTATAACCGGAGACGAAGATATTCTCTCTTGCATTTGGCTTCTCGAGAATTGACACTTGGAGATGATTATCAATACCCTATCAAGGTAGTGGGAGAATCAAATCATAAGCTTAACTTTCGGGGAGATCAATGAAGATGAAGGGCATTACTCTATGTACTAGGTTTGAAAAAGGACCTACTCTCCATATCAGCTTTAGAAAGGCTTGAGTTGCCTTTATAGATGGAAAGGATTCTCATGTGGGCTAAAGAGGAGAAACCTTAAATTAAGAAATCATCATTGTGTGGGCTAAAGGAGAAACCTTGAAAGAAGAAATCGTCATTGGAAAAGAAGAAGGTGGCTTGTATAAGCTAAAGGGTCACTCAGAATCTACCATGACCCACGCCATTGAGAATCCATGTGAACTTTGGCATAGAATATTATCCCACATCAACTACAAGGCGCTGCCATACGTATGAAAAGCAGTCACGTGTCTACCAGAACTCAAGGTAGACCATGAAGGCGTGTGCAATAGATGTGCACAAGGGAAAAACATCAAGAACCCTTTTCCGAGGAGAGACAACAAAGCAAAAGCAGTCCTAGAACTCATTCATTCAAATGTGTGTGGCACAATGCCATCATCCTCGATCAGTGGGTATGTATACTATGTATATTTTATTGATGATTATTCTCGTAAGACCTGGATGTACTTTTTGAAATCAAAAGATGAAGTGTTCAATAAATTCAAGTAATTCAAAGCCTTGATAGAGAATCTTTCTGAAAGAAAGATCAAGATACTCAGGTCAGATAATGGAGGAGAATACACCTCAAAATAGTTTGTGAACTTCTGCAAAGATGGTGGGATCAAGAGGGAGCTCACCACTCCCTACAATCCTCAACAAAATGATGTGGCAGAAAGAAAGAACAGAACGATAATGGAAGCAGTGAAGACCATGATCCATGATCAAGATCTTCCAATGTGCTTATGGGAAGAAGCAAAAATGACATTCGTATATGTACAAAACAGATTGTCCCATAGTGCACTGGGGTTCAAGACCCCGTAAGAGATTCTCACCAGAAAGAAGCCAGAGGTAATCCATCTCAAAATATTTGGCTACCCAGTATTTATACATATTCCGAAAGAGAAGAGAAACAAGCTGGAACCCTCAAGAAAGAAGGGAATATTTGTGGGATACTGTGAGGTCTCCAAGGCCTTCAGGATTTATATACTAGGTCACCATCACATTGAGATCAGCAGGGATGTGACCTTTGATGAAGAGGCAGTGCTCAAGAAATAAATAATATGCCAGATTGAAGAAGTATATGAAGAGGAACCTGTAGCTCCCATAGTTGCAGAATCAGTGAGGGAGGTTCCCAGATTTGCAGAACTAGTGAGGGAAGTCGTAGCTTCCCCTGATGAGGAAATTCTAGAAGATCATGACATAGTAGAATTTCAAGAACCTCCTCAGATGACAATCTCCCATAAGAGAAATCTAGCTTGGGCTAGAGAGCTTATTCAAGATGGAGAGAAGTATGGTGTTCCCAAAGGAACCACGAGACATGAGAAGAGACCTAAGCCATTCTCCAGCTATATGAATTTGATGTGTGATCTCCTAGAAAAGGAGCCTACCTACTTTGAAGAATCCATTCAGAAGAAAGAATGGGCAGATTCCATGACAGAAGAATACCAATCCATAATAAAGAATGATGTATGGGAAATAGTTCCCAGACTGAAGAGCAAGGATGTGGTATCTTCCTAATGGCTCTTCAAAATAAAACATGATGCTGATGGAAGTATTGAGAAGTATAAAGAAAGATTTCTCACTCATGGATTTTCTCAAAAGGAAGGCATTGACTATGAAGAGACATTCTCTCATGTCGCCAAATACACTTCGATCAGAACCATCATAGACCTTGCAACTAAGATGAAGTGGAAGTTGCACCAGATGGATGTAAAGACAACTTTCCTAAATGGTGTCATTGAAGAAGAAGTGTATATAGAGCGAACTCAAGGATTTGAAGTTGAAGACAGGAAGACTCATGTCAGCAAGTTGTAGAAGGCTCTATACGGATTGAAGCAAGCTCCTAGAGCTTGGTATGGAAGGATAGACAGTTTTCTGATGAGCTTGGGCTTTACCAAGAGTGAATATGATTCTAACCTCTACTTCAAGGTTATGGACGATGAGTCGGTGATATTGTTTTTGTATGTGGATGAATTATTCATAACTGGAGAAGAAAATCTCATCACCGAATGTAAGAAGAAGATTGCTTCAAAATTTGAGATGAAAGACTTTGGCCTAATGCATTATTTCTTAGGTCTTGAGGTATCGCAGAGTCTAGAGAGAATCTTCCTTGACCAAGGGAAATATGCAGTCGAAATCCTAAAGAGATTCGACATGTTGGAGTGCAAGTCCATGAATACACCCATGGAAGTGAAGATGAAGCTATTGGTCGACACTTCGTCAGAATTGATTGATGCCACATTGTATAGACAAATCATTAGATCATTGATGTACCTGACGAACACTAGACCAGATATATGTTTTTTCGTGAACACCTTGAGTCAGTTTCTGGTAGAACCTAGACATGTTCACCTAGTTGCTGCAAAACATGTGATGAGGTACCTTAAGGGTACATTAGATTGTGTTCTCAGCTATGATGGAGATCATGATTTCACACTCAGTGGGTACAATGATTCAGATTGCACTAGAGTCTCTGACAAGAAGAGCACTTTAGGATGTTGTTTTAGTTTGGGATCAGCCATGATCTCATGGCAAAGTAGGAAGCAATCCAACATTTCTCTTAGTACAGTGGAAGTAGAATACATTGATGTGTGTTTTGCCGGCTGCGAAGCTATATGGCTTTGAAATTTGTTGACCGGTATATTCGACCTAGAGATGGAAGCAACCACGATCTTATGTGACAACCAGAGCTGCATAAAGATGACAGAGAATCTTGTATTTCATGACAAGTCGAAGCACATAGAGATTTGATATCATTACATCCATGACATGGTGTAGAGAGGATTCATAAAGCTCCAATATGTTAGCATGGATGAAAAGGTTGTCGATGTGTTGACCAAGCCTCTATCTCGTATAAATTTTGAGCACTTTCGAGATAAGCTCGATATAGTCCGAAAGGACCTCCCTCGAAAGGGGGAGTAGTGTTGAGATATGCCAGGCTAGTATTGTGCTTCCATCTTAATTGTTGTGACGTAAAGCGAGTCTAGTTATGTGCTTCCAGCTTAATTGTTGTGTTGAGATATGCCTAGTATTGTGCTTCCAGCTTAATTGTTGTGTTGAGATATGCCTAGTACTGTGCTTCCAGCTTAATTGTTGTGACGTAAATCCAGTCTAGTTCTGTGCTTCCAGCTTAATTGTTGTGTTGATATATTCCTAGTACTATCCTTCTAGCTTAATTGTTGTGACATAAAGCCAATCTAGTTCTGTTCTTCCAGCCTAATTGTTGTGTTGAGATATGCCTAGTATTGTGCTTCCAGCTTAATTGTTGTGACATAAATCCAGTCTAGTTCTGTGCTTCCATCTTAATTGTTGTGTTGAGATATGCCTAGTATTGTGCTTCCATCTTAATTGTTGTGTTGAGATATGCCTAGTATTGTGCTTCCAACTTAATTGTTGTGACGTAAAGCCAGTCTAGTACCATGCTTCCAGCTTAATTGTTGTGACGTAAAGCCATCCTAGTATTGTGCTTCTAGCTTAATTGTTCTAATGTAAATCCAGTCTAGTATTGTGATTCCAACTTAATTATTGTGTAGTGTGCTAGCCTCGCGTTGTGATGATGAGCTAGCCTCATGCTGTGATGATGTGACCAACCTCGTGCTGTGATGATGATGTATTAGTTTTATACTAATCCATATTGATGCAGATGATGATTTTATTCCACTGAGAATGACGATGTTGTCGATGAGAAAAACTTCCGATGATTTATAGATACGCCAGTCAGTGTTCCAAGATGATATTGATGATGGTGTCCTCTCACCCACCTGATGTTGTTGATGATGTTTTCCTCTCTCTCACCTGATGTTGTTGTAGAATACCCTTCTTGTTAAGGGGGAGTGTTGAAATAATGTAACTGCAAAGTGTATTCTAATTATTATTGTTGTACTATTCATTAGATCAATCCCCTATTGCAGATTAATCATGTCGGATATTGTAATAGACCAAATATCCTTTTGTGAATTGGTCAAAACATAATTGTAATAGGCAAAATAAGAATTTGTTCCCATAATATATTAAAGAGGCCCCAAAATATATTAAAGGTGGTTATAACCACCCAAATTGAGAAGTCGGCCCTGCTAGTGAAAAGACACCTCCACGCATTCCAGAGTTGTATAAATAAGGAGGCTAGCGCCTCGCTTAGACACACACTCACTTGTCCATTGAGAAGCAAGTTTCAGAGCTACAGTTGGAAAAGAGAGAGTGAGAGAGGCGCATTCTTGGGAGAGGACTTTTTGTATTTGTTTGAGTTGTCTCTTGGCATTGTATTGGCTATCTATAATAAGGAATTTTTTCTTGGTTTTATCCCCCATGAGGGTTTCCCGGGATAAATTATGTGTCTCTTGTGATTGTGTATTTCTCAGTGATCCTATCTTATGCTATTGTTATCTAGTGAAATGAAAAGAACTCTAATAATATCCTAAACCTTAATAGATCCTCCACCTGAACCATGGAATCCTCTGCGTCAAACAAGACCGGTTTCCCTACACATTTTGAAGCACTCTATCAGCATCCCCTCCAGTTGTCTCACCCCCTCGGTGCCTCCGCCGGTGTCTTGGAAGTGCGTTCGGTCATCGTGGACCCACATCTGTGTCACACACATGTTTAGTTAGTACTTGACATCATCCAAAAATATTTTTGTTTTCTTATGTAAAAATACAAAAAAATGAAATAATCAAAAACCTTTGACATACCTATGTCTCCGTAGGTGAAACTTGGTGGTAACGGCATGTCCGAATCTCCTATGAAGTCAATCCCTGTGTACGAGTAGTCCTCCAGAGCCATCACCTGTCAACTCCACCAGAAGAAAAAATCATCATTGTAGGGTGTTGACACCCTACTACCCCCTTTCCACCTCATCACCTCGGTCCACCATGCCATGGCTGGATCGTGAGGTCCATGTGGAACAATCTCAACTCTAGGGACCAAGCCTGGAACCCGCTCAAAGAAAACACTACAAAGGATAGACGCGAACCCAAAGTTCCTCTTTCTACCCAGTTTGCATTTTTTCAGCTAGCTCTTCATGTTGGCCAGCAGTGAGGTGCACCAGTCATAAACCATGGGTCACAAGCACTCCACTGAATAGAAACATAATTTGCCTCAATGCCTAGTGCAAAGAGGGAGACCTTGTGATCCATGTCAACAGTAGGACAAAAATATTGAGACTCGTATTGTTGATCGTTGTGATTGGGAGTTGGCTCCCTACCTTCTCGGTCCCTACAATGCAATGAGTGGCTATGTAATCCTCTATGTTCATGCCACTCCCAGCTCCCGGGGCTTTGAGGTTGACCACCTCACCCCAGCGCGACAATCTCATCAAGAAGTAGATTTCCTCAACTTCAATCCTCAATGGTTGTCCATCAAGGTTGAAGGTCTCAGTATCCAGATCCCAATAGTTCACAAGTAGCTAAAGCAGTCTCACTTGAGCCCTCATACCTTTGAGATCCCAAAAATTTTATAGCCCACATATTTTTAAGGTCATCTAGGCCCCTGGATCTCTCTCCACTGCAACATCCACCTCTTCATGCTCTCTTTCTCTCGACTCTAGCACCATCCTACAAGATTCAAACCATTTTTTGAGTTAGAAACATTTAAAAAACCCTATCCATAGACATGTATGCGAGATACAGTGTACACAGTCGTGTATAGGGTTGCTTATATGCTGATTTTTTTGCAAACAGTTGCATATAGGTTATACGCGACCCGATGATCTATAGCCCACATACACCTTAGTTTCTAAATTTCATGCCAAAAAACTTTAAAAAAGAGGCCTAATTACAAATTTTAATCCACTAGAAAGAAAGAGGGTAGTAAGATGAATTACCTGGTCCAGACGGTTGTCAATTCCGTCGCTCGTATATCCCGCAATCAACAGTTGAAATTCAGAGGCAATTTGGTCCAAAATACACTATTTGGGTAAAAAATACAAATGGTATAGTAAAATTGGTTTTTTTACTATTTATAACAAATTTTTACCCACTTTACATAGTTTCGTACAAGATTTTGGCCCAATGGACTAATACGATAGTGGATGGAGTTGGTTTTGGTGGTTTTCTCCAAGGATTCTTGCATTTTTTCAGTGCCATGTCACCCGTTCGTAACTTTGGACAAGTATTTTCATCACCCAGCATATAGGATAGGTACACAATCCATCATGCACACCTGCATCATCCTATGACTCTAGCTCATATGCCTTAGGTATGAACCCATTTAATAGTGACACAGAACCTTCTATCTGCAACTAGAAGTGTCGTTATTGAATGGTAGAGACTTACCAAACATGGGTACCCTAGTTAGATCCCCTGCTTCATTCGGTGCCCATGCAGAGATTTTTGTCTGTAGGATCAGGAGTCTCTTATAGCTAATACATGACTTTATGTTTGAACATCATTTCTTACTCATAAGCATGTTGATCTATACCTAGAGGACTCCCAACAAGTCTGAATTAAGCTCTTTTCCGACTCTCTCAAAAAGCGAAAAGATTGTCGAGTGAACTTGTCTCTTTCACACTCTTAAATTGGATTTGAAAGGATGTCTATTTGGTGCAAGTTTACCCATTTTTCAAACAAGGTAGAATAAGATTATGAAAAATGACATTTTTTGGCGTTAAGCTGTAATTGCATCTCATTCTCTTGCTTGCAGTATTGAGCCTATTGTCGATTTTCGCTTTTTCATAATAAGACTATCACCTCAGCAATTTGCATCACCAACCAAGTAGATCCTTGTTTATATCATTTGCAGCTTGACATCCTATACCCAAGAGGAAACATTACCCCTAGTGTCCATCTCTCGCATGCACCTCTTTGCATTGAACATAGGTATGTTCCACAGTTGGAACTAGTTGCTTACTTGCGACACTTGTTTCCTCCTCTGTATCATAGCATTCATTTGACTATGAAAAAACAAAAAAAGACGGGAGGGAAAACAATATTATCTTATATTGGAAGCAGTCGTGTTGCCTTTGGAAAAAGCACAAAATTTTTTAGTCCACTTGTCATCAAAATTTTGGGTTTAGCATGACCTTAGGAAGATGAGCTCATTACATAGAGTTTACTCCCCCGACTAGTTACTCTTCTAGTCACTATGAAGAGTTTTATTGATGCCTCCTACATCACAAGGTTTCATCATCGAGTCTATGATGTCAGATTCATCCATATGTCTCATGCTCTTGTTCAAAAGATGTCTATCAACCTGTGTTGGCCATTCCTCAGAACTCTTGACTTTACATGTCGGCCATACCCTCAATGTGTCTCATAATTACATGAAATTGTAGTCCTATTCTGCACCCTGGTCCTACTTTCATCATTGGTAGGTAACCTTGAACCCAGTAATCGACATTTCATCATTGGTCACTGACTTGGGGGTTTCCCTTGTGCTCGATGGAAATAAATCTATTCACACATTGGGATCCGTGCAGTGTCTTGGATGCCATTATCCTTATTGGTGCTTTCCTCACCTTCTTCAACAGTTTTCCTTATTGGATGTTATTCAGAGGGTCTTTTTCATGTCCCGCTTGCATCTGGTACACATGAAAGGCGCACAGGGTCGTTGGTTCATGAACATGTTCTTCGTCTAATTTCCTCCAAATCATCAAGATCCTGCTTTGTACCTCGTGTTGAATGATGAGAGATGCTTTAATGCTCTCCTTTCAGCAGGTCTCCTTCCATCGAATTCATCTCATCTATTCTGGAAATGAGACCTAGATTCATATGAGTACCTAGAGGCTTGTAGTCATTAATGGAAAGTTCTCCCATCGTTGATAGTTGGGAATACATCAATGTCTCCTGATCGATGGATTCTTCAAGTGTTTGACCCCGACACCTTTATTCACACTTGTAAGAATGTACTCGGTGCCTTGATACCTACTTTCATTATCAGTAGGTTGTCTCACATTTTTTAACGATATACCTTAATGACCGATAATCAAACAAAGTCTCATTTTGTTCGACCTCAACTCCTTTATTCACACGATGTAGAATTGCACCTTTGGCGGAACGTGTAGAAGACTTGAATACATCAATTCATAGTCGCAGCTTTTCTGAGCTATTGTTATCTCTCATTGGACCAGTACCTATGTGACTTCATTGATCATGGGGGATCAGATTGTACTCCATTGTATACAAATATCTTTAAATTGATTTTGAGACTGGTTTTACTGGGCCTTGTTTGTGACTATGATAGCCTTTGGCATGTAGCCACCTTTGTATTGCCTACTCATGGCCATGAATAGTTGTTTGGTATATTTTCACATTGATCTGCAGTGTAATTCAAATTGGCATCCATGTGTGTAAATTCAATACAGATTGTAATAATCTCATGAGCAACTAGTTCGTCCAGCTAAGTCTCCATTACTCCATTTCTAGGTATTATAATGTATTTCAGCCATCGCAAATACTCCTATGACCTCACACATTAGGGGGCATCTGTTATAGCAATATTTTCCTCACCCTATGAAAATTTTCTCAGAAGGCCTTTTTCAATTTCCCTATGCAGACTTGAAGTCCCTTTTTGCAAATCCCAGAGCTAAAAACTACATTTTTCCACATATATGCGCCCTAACTATTACACAGTATGCATATACACATGTTGCACCACTACAACCTGCGTACTTTAGGTTTTGTGCCAAAAATTAAAAAATAGTGTCGGGTTTCCATGTCACGTCACATAATCCATGATCCTTGACCTTCCATATACTGGAAACGTTCCGACTTGACCCTTCAGTTCCATTTGAAGGATATAAACTAGCCATATATGAGCTATGGAAAAGGAGAGAAGAATTCAACTTTGAGAGCAAAGTTACTCTGGAGAAATTATTCACTTCATATTGAATCTGCATCCCTTTGTCCTTTTAAGTCTGAACACATTGTTTAGCCCCCAAGTTCTTCCCTACTTGATTGAGAACCTCATTGTCTCTCTTATATGAGTTTGCCTTTGGTGGAGGATTGAAGTGGTGGAGGCTTAGCTGGAAGGGACTTAGTTTCTCGGATTTGAATCGTGTCGACACAGAAGTTTGTAATTCATTCACTTCTGTTGATTACATTTTAATAGAAATACCATTTTCTCGTCCAATTAATATCTTGCAAATATTCGAATTGTTATTCCATGGGAATATTTATTATGAATGTTGATGGATTATGCGAGGACCTCAATTGTTTCCCACCAGGCGACCTGCAAGGATGTCAATAAGGAATTAAAAAGGGTTCAATTCTTAGGCAAAATATGTATTTGGGCCTTAATCCTATGATGGCTTCCTCTCTATCCTATAGGGCAAAGATTAACACAAAAATGATGGCGGAAGAAGTGTGTGGGAGGTATGACGAATATCAAGGAGCCTCGAAAAAAAAATCATTGAAATTGTAGTAATTTGTGATAGTACGATTAATTTAACACATATTGTCGTAATATTTTGTTGAATTTTGACCCCATGTGTATCAGTGTGTTGTAAGGTATTATATATATTATAATGATAAGAACATAAATATAACAACAAATACTAGCGGAACAACAAAATAATGAGAATAACAATACCAACAATAACACCTTTATTGAATGAAAGTAATGTTCACTTGCCTCTTTGAAGGGGAAACCTCCAACATAGAAGAGCTCTATTAAAATAATTCTCAAGACAATTTTTCACATACCTTCTACTCTTATTTATACTAATTTTGTCTTCTAAATAACATTGTAGAGGAATATCTTTCTAAAAGCGGAGGCTTATATTAGGTCTTCTTACATTAGACTTGTCCACATTATTAAATATGTCTTATTAACTAATGTCAACCTTTATTACATGGAAAATATAGTATTCTTCCTACGTGAGGGGTTAGGGAGGTTAGGTCCCTAATACACCCTCCCCCTTGAAGAACAACCTTGTCCTCAAGGATTGAAATGGGGAAATTGTTGCAGAATGGAAGCCAGATCCTAGGTGACATCTTCTGTTGTTGTATCCTTCCATTGAATCAACACTTCCTTGATGGTGTGTTGATGGAGATGATGCTCTCATTGGGCCAAAATTATTTTTTGATACAACCAAATGGAACCTTCTTCATCCAACTTAGGGAGACTCTTTTGAGTCTAGCACTTAGTTCCAATCACTTTATTTAAGAATGAGGCATGAAAAAAAAGATGTAGCTTACAATGATTGGGAAGAGGTAATTGGTAAGACACGGGCCCCACTCGCTTGAGAATGGTATACAGACCATAAAATTTGGGTGCAATATTATGACAATGTTCATCTTTGAGTGAAGTCTGCTTATAAGGTTGCAGATGAAGAAACACTTGGTCCCCTTCAGTGAATTCATGTTCAAAATTATATTGATATACTTGTTGCCTCATGTGATTCTGAGCCATCACCAAATTTTCTTTGAGGGTACAGAGAATGGTTGCTCGGACTGTAAGGTTTTTGTCAACCTCTTGAATCTTGGAGACACTTGGCATATAGGAGAGAAATGATGGTGGATTTTTTTCCATAGACTACTTCAAAAGGCGTCATGCAAGTGGTAGTATGGTAAGATGTATTGTACCACCATTCAGCTAGGGATAACCACTGAGCCCATTGATTTTGTTTGTCAGATTCAAAACACCAAAAATATGTTTCTGAACACTTGTGGACAACTTGAGTTTGTCCATCAATATAAGGGTGATAGTAAGTGTTGATATGCAATTGGGTTCCCTAGATCCTAAACAATTCTTTCCAAAAATTATTGGTGAAAGTTGGATCTTGATCAGAGATAATAGAATTAGGCATGCAATGGAGTTTGAATATATTATCCATAAAGATTTGAGCCACCATAGATGTAATGAATGGGTGTTGAAGGGAACAGATATGAGCGTATTTCGAAAGATGATATACTGCCACTATGATGACTAACTTATTGCCCAATTTAGGTAATCCAACAATGAAATCCATATAAATATCCCTCCAAATAGCAGATGGAATCGAGAGTGGTTGAAGTGTGCCTGGTGTTGAATGGTGTTGTCATTAATGTCAAAGTCAGTCATTAGCATGAAGAATCCTATGGGTTTACTTGAAGGAGACTCCAAAGTGCCCCCCTTATGGTGTATCTTTATTCATGGCCTTCATGGGAAGATGCTTTGAAGAATCCCACAAAAATCCCTGAAGGTGCGGTCAAGAAGCCCTACATCCTTGTAGTTGTTTGAAGAAAAAGAGTATGAAGAACATTGAAAATGCATGAAAAACCTCCATGGATTGATAGCCCTCATCAATTCATTTTCGATGGTAGGTGTCTTTCCATGTGGTTACTCAGATTTGATGAAATATGTCCTCTTAAATATGATCATGTGAAGTTTCCCCTAAAAGTGTTGGAAACAAGAATTTATAGGTCATCCCTAAAGTTAAGTGAAGGAATCACTTGGAAGGGTATAAATACACATTGAGAAACTCTCATTTTGATCATCCAAGCAATTAAATAAAGTCATAGGTGCACATAAGAGGTTTGAGGCATGCAAGAGGAGTTGGGGTGTATTCTTGGGGCTAAACGTGCATGTATGACAAATGCATGAGGATTATCAAATCTGTTTCAGGTTATCTTTCCATTTTCGCTATAACTTTTGTTCTCAGAAGTTTTATACCATGAAATTTTCATGATATAAAGAAAATATCTTTGAGTATCTGTGGTTAAAATTTCATACATTGGCTCGCAATATTTTCAAAGTTATGATCTATTGAAGTTAGGATTTTTGAATGCTCCTAAAATAGGTTTTAAACCGACCATCTTGGCACTTTCGCTATAAATTTTGTTCTAGGAATTTTTAGACCATGAAATTTTGAACAGGTGAAGGAGAGATATCTGAATATCGTTGATTAAAATTTCAGACGTTGGTTTACAATATTTTGAAGTTATGCTCTATTGAAGTCAGGGTTTCTTAATGTTCTTGAAATATGTTTTAAATAGATCATCTTAGCACTTTGGTTATAACTTTTGTTCTAGGATGTTTCAGACCATGAAATTTTTAGGAGATGTCTACAAGATCACTTACTACTTGTGGTTCAAATTTTAGACATTGTGTTGCAATATTGTCGTATTTATGCTCTGTTGAAGTTAGGGTGGAAGGAAGGGGAAAGGAAATGGGGTTGGAGCCTCCTTCCAGTTGAAGCTGGAGAATCTAGGGAGTTGTTGTTATGAGGAAAATATCTTTATGGCTAGGGGTGAACCACAACAGAGGGAAATGACTGCAGAAATCAACTCTAATATTAGATATGTTATATAAGAAAATATGCTAACGAGACAAGATAAAGAGCCTACCTCATCCAGACGTTCGATGAAGTCCACCGTTGAGCACTTGACTCAAAGAAATATACCTGCAACTTGTCCTCAACAACCAAGAAATGCAAGTATATGGTGATAATATATAAAGGTAGCACATTCAATGTGAAGCTATGGAAAGGAAGACCAGCAAATGTGAAGCACTTCAGAGTATTTGGAAGCAAATGTTACATCAAAAGGGAAGATGGAAGAATGGGAAAGTTTGACTCTTGTGTGGACAAAGGAGTACTTGTTGGTTACTCAAGTACAAGGAAAGCATACAAGTAGAACCTCCAATCTAGTCCATAATTCATTTGGAGTGAAGTCTTGTGAGACATCACATACTTGGTGGAGAATTTATGGAGAAATAGACAAGCAAATAAATCCTATGGCCATATCTTGTCTATTGAGAAAGTCAATTTTCTCATTGGAAAAATCAGGCTCTACTTCCATTGCCATGGTTATTTGGTATAAGCCTCTACTTCTGAGAAGAAGTAGAATCTGTGACTTCTAATCCAAATAGTTATGAGGCGTGAGAAGTATTATCGGTGAGTAAAACATATATTCCATCTTTTCTACGCTCTTCAATCTTCAGTACTTGCAAAAATAATTTGGTGTAGCTTTTGCTTAGCAGTTCGTCAGCTCTAATACCATGTAAATGTGTTGGACCTACAAAGAATAGATCTAGATAAATAATAATACACACATTTGCAGAGAGAATTGGAGAAAGAAGAAGAAGGAGAGAAAGAATGAAAGAATTCTCATTAACCGTAATGAATAATGAATAATTTACGCATGATATACTATGTATAACTTAATGAATACACACTAGAGGAGAACCGATGTGCCATAGTGGTGGTCTAGAGTGATCTGGACACACACAGCAATTACGGGAGTGAATTTCCACCTAGTCTATTCTCTCAGGCAGTTACGGGATTGAACTGTCACCTAGTCTAGTCTCTCAGGTAGTTACGGGAGTGAACTACCACATAGTTGAGTTAACTAGTCAACTAGTCTTCAGTTAACTAACTTAACAGAGAGTAGTGAGGAGTTAACTCAGGGAATCAAGGGTAATGCATCAGTCTAGTGATTATCCCAAGGCAAGTGCGCATTAGCTGGTGATGATCCCAATGTTGCATGGTGACAAAACCAATGCAGCATCTAAACTCAACTCAACTAGTCAAACTGAAGTGTCCACTGAAAGATAATATTCTCCCCTAAAATATAGGAGACTGGATAATGACTAATTATGACTAATAAACAAGGCAAAACCTTAGGAAAAAG
Organism: Picea sitchensis; assembly: GCA_010110895.2. Classification (NCBI taxonomy): domain Eukaryota; kingdom Viridiplantae; phylum Streptophyta; class Pinopsida; order Pinales; family Pinaceae; genus Picea; species Picea sitchensis. The sequence continues at coordinate 58,802 of SNQJ01S0042176.1, read as the reverse complement.
AAATCATAGGTGTGTGTGAAGTAATTCCAACAGTAACATGGCATGGAAATCCGACATATTTTTTTAATTTTTGAGCTCAAAACCCGATGTATGTAGGTTGTAATGAAGAAACATGCGTATACGCAAATTTTCTAACTATGGTCGGCGTATATATACAAAACATTGAATTTTTTACTCTGCAATGGACAAAAAGGGAGTCTATAGAGGGAAAGGGAAGGCCATCAAAGCAAGATGCATGGAGTGTGGAAAAAATTGTTATAACAAGGCCACTCTTAAAAATATCCATAACAAAAAACATTATCACAATTAGGTTTAAAGATAAATTATGTTGTCACTAATAAATAGAGAATAAGAGAAAACCACTCTAATATATAAACATCATCAACCCAAGTTAGAAGATCAAAATTATTTTTCTTCCATGGGTAGTAAGAAAATTAAAATTGTTAATACAATAACAATGTTTTCAATCAGAAAAACAGAATATTCAATTAATTATAAAAAAAATTAAAGTCCAATAGAAAAAAATTGTTTATTATCTTCAACTAAATAATACACAGAATATAAAACATTATGTAATTAATTAATATTTATTTTACTTCAATATATTGATGATGACGATGATTACTCTATATTATGATCAATAAAAACCAATAAAATTTATCCTATACATAAAGAGAAAATACACTATTTTTTTTTAAAACCAATAAAATTTAACCTATAATGAAATTTAAGTAGCCAAAACCATCAGCGGCTCAAGCGAGGATGGCATAAATATGTGAAATCTTGGCTAAATCATTGGGGAATACAGGAAGAAGTCATCATGCAGAATATCGATAATATTAGAAATATTATCACTTCTAAATTTAAGGAGAATATGTGGTGTGATAAAGAATTAGCGGATAAAAGAAAATTAAGATACTACAAGGAGTTAGTTAACCCTAATTTAGAAGATCAAAATTACCTCTCAGTTTTGAAAAGTGCAAAGAATAAAATCAACATTGTTAAAATAAGAACAAACTCTCACTAGCTACATAGTGAAATTGGGCGTTGGACAACTCCCAAAACACCATGGGATGAGAGAACTTGTCACCTTTGTGACACTAAGTGGGTAGAAGATGAAAAATACTTCCTCTTGAATTCCTTGCCTATACCCATATTAGATCCCAATTTAAAAATATCTTCCACATTACTGACCTTCCTAATCTCCTAAGTCATCTAATCTATGGTGATCTTGGAACGCTTCTCTCAATGTTTTTCCACGATAGAAATACAATTTTAAAGAATTTAAAGTAATATCTTACCTCCAATTTATCTCAATGAATGGTAATCATGTTGAAATAATGTAACTGCAAAGAGTACTCTTATTATTATTGATATATTATACATAGGATCAATCCCCATTGTGGATTGATCATGTCGGTTATTGTAATAGGACCAAATCCCCTTTTGCGGATTGGTCAAAAGACAATTGTAATAGGTAGAATAAGAAGTCAGCCCCAACAGATATTAAAGAGACCCAGAAATATAATAAAGGTGGGTTTACCCACCCAGTTTGAGAAGTCGGCCCTACTAGTGAAGAGACACTTCAAACATGCTAGACTTGTATAAATAAAAAGGCCAGCACCTCACTTAAACACATAACACACTTGCTCATTTTGAGAGACAAGTTTCGGATCTACTGGTTAGAGAAGAAGGAGAGAGAGTGGCGCAAATCTGGGAGACGATCTTCTGCATTAGTTTAAGAGATCTCTTGGCATTGTATTGGCTATCTATATTAAGGAAGTTTTGCCGGGTTTTCTTCCCCTAGAGGGTTTCCCGGGATAAATGTTGTGTCTCTTGTGATTGTGTATTTCTCAGTGATCTTGGATAATGCTATTGTTATCTAATGAAATGAAAACATCTATAATAATGGCTTAAACATTAACATGGTATCAGAGCCAAGATGAAGGAAGCATCTTTCACAAGAGAAAAACGTCACTGTTACCGTACATGAAAATTAGGGATTTTTTATGGTGAAGCTTTTCATCCACAAAACCCTAGAAAAGTGTGACTTCCCCTAAGGATCAGTTTGGCACTCTCAGTGCACCTTTTCAGTGGCTGGATCTCCCAGAAAGTGAAACCCTAGTTTCACAAAGTACCAGAAGTACCAGAAAACCAATGTACCAGAAGTACCAGAGTACCAGAGGTACCAAAAGCACCAGTCCAGAAATCCACAGATCAAATTTGAAGGAGAAAAATTTGGATTTTCTCAGATCCAAGCACACTAGGCTACTCGCCTCAGCCAAGCGCACCTCCTGGTAAATTCTGTTTTTTATTTTGAGCACTTTCATTTTTCGGTCATTTTCCTAGCTCCAAGTAAAGATGTCTGCAAGCATTAAGCTTGTTGACAAGTTAGAAGGAGTGGAAAACTTTCGTGCCTAGAAGTATAGGATTGGCCTCATTCTTGAAGAGAATGGCCTAGCAATATTCGTCAAAGAAGAAGTAGCAGAACCCAGCGATGCTGCAGAAAAGGCAAAGCATCAAAAGGACACAATAAGGGCCAAAAGAATCATTGCAGATTCAATCAAAGACCACCTGATTCCTTATGTGTCATCCAAGAAGACTCTGAAAGAAATTTTTTATGCCTTGACCAGACTATATGAAGGAAAGCACATAAACCAGAAGATGAATCTTAGAACTCAACTGAAAAATACAAGGATGCAGAAAGGAGAAATGATTCAGGAATACTTCTCCAGAATCTCAGAAATCAAAGAACAGCTAGAAGCTATTGGAGATACCATAGACGAAGACGAACTCATAATGATGACCCTAAATGGTCTTACAAGACCTTGGGATGCTTTCATTCAGACGATATGTTCCAGAAAGGAGAAACTGAAGTTTGACAGCCTATGGGAAGAATGTATCCAAGAAGAAACAAGAGTAGCAAATCGAGAAGCGTTACTAGCTAAGGATGATGATCAAGCCCTAGCTACTCACACCAAAGGAGGAAGGAAGAAACCCTACTTCCAAAAGGAGACTCATAAAGAGGAAGAAACCCCACTTCCAAAAGAAGACTCATAAAGATCCTCAACAATCAAATAAATTCAACTATAAAGAATCTCATCCAAGGAGATTTTAGAAGAGAGGACAATGAAAGGAAAGAGACTTCGCTACTCATCCCATTAAATGTTAATACTAGGACAAGATGGGACACATTTCATAAGTCTTTGTCCAGCTAGACGAAGAAGAATACAAGAGAAAACATAAGAGGCTCCATGCCCATGTAGTTGACGATGAAGAGCCACCCGCAAAGATGATAAGAGAGCAAATCAAAGCCCATGTCTTGATCTCTCGGCCCTCTCGATCTCATCAGAACACCGGAGAGGAAACTTGCCTCATTGATAGTGGTGCATCCAGCACATGACTGACAAAGAAACATTCTCTTGTATCTCAAAAGATGTTTTCTCGTAAAGTGACACTTGGTGATGATTACCAATATCCCATCAAGGGAGTGGGAGAATCAAACCTCAAAAGAGTTTGTGAACTGGCAGATGTTGGGACTGAGAGGGAACTCACTACTCCCCTATAATCCCCTGGAACAATACAACAAAGTTGTATTGAAACTTAAAGAAACCATACCGGAACCTCGTGAAGACTATGATCCATGATCAAGATCTCTCCCATGTGCTTATGGAAGAAGCAAATAATGGCAGCTTGCTTCTATGTAACCGATTGTCCCATAGTGCACTTGTCTAAGATAACTGTAGGGAGATGTTCACCGTAGCAGCTTCATAGGTGCTTCATCTTAAAATATTTTGTTGTCCAGTGTTTATTCATACCTAAAGAAAAGAGAAAAAGCTAGACCTTTTAGGAAAGAAGGGAATATTTTTGGGATAATGTAAGGTCTCCAAGGCCTCGAATCGGTATACCGTGTCAACATCACATTGACATCGCGCAAGGATGTGGACCTTGATGAAGATGTAGCTACTAAGAAATATAAACTATGAAATTTTGAAGAGGTATGCTGTGCAGGAACTCAGAATCCTAATAATCGTAATGAGGGGAGGTTCCTGTGAGTCACAACTAAAGTGAGGGAAGTCGTGAACTCGAAGGAGGAAACCCTAGGCACATATAGTATAAGTGAAACAACCTCCTCAAATGACTAACTCCAGAAAGAAGTCCATCTTGGGCTAGAGAGCTTAGTCTAAGATGGAGAGAAGTACAATGTCCCCGAGGAACTACAAGATAGGGTGAAAAGACCAAATCCATCTCCGCCATAACGCTTTGATGTGTGACTTCCTAGAAGAGGAGCCTACCTCGGCTTTTGAAGAAGTCATTCAAAGGAAAGAATGGGCGATGCTACATTGCAGGAATACCTCAATCCATAATGAAGAACGGCATGGGAAATAGCCTTAATCAAGAATGTTGATGTGGTATCCCGTTGTGACATGGCTCTCTTCAAAATAAAACACGCCACACAAAGTGCATTGAGAAGTATAAAGCAAGATTTGTCGTCAGAGGGTTTCTTCCTGTAAGGGAAGGCAGTTGGACTATGAAGAGACATTCTCCGGTAATGATACACTTCGATCGTAAATCCATCATATCTCTTGGAACTAAGATGAAGTGGAAGCTTCACCGATGGACATGAAGATAGCTTTCCTAAACGGTTTCATCGAAAAGGAAGTGTATATAAAGCAACAACAAGGATTTGAGGTTAGCATAAAGGAAGTCCAAGGTCCGCGGATTGAAGAAAGTCTTATATTACTAGCAAGCTCCTAGAGCTTTGCATACCGATAAATTTATTGATCGAAGCTTAGGGCTTTACCAAGAGTAAAAGCGTAATTTCAACCTCTACTTCAAGATCATGGAACGGCGATTAATCTTACCGCTATATGTGGACACTTATTCTTAACCGAGAAGAAAAAAATCTCTCATCACCGAATAACAGAGACTTGCCGCTGAATTTTGAAATGAAAGACCTTGGCCTAATGTACTTTCTTAGGTCTGAGGTATGGTAGAGTCCCGAGAGGATCTTCCTTAACCGTTGTAGCATGCGCCGAATCTTGAAGAGATTCGCCATGTTGGAATGCAAACCCATGAAAACACCTACAGCTGTGTCGGGTTGTTGGTCGATAATTTCACGAGTTGGTTGATGCCACACCATACTGCATTGCATTATTGATCACGATAAAAATCGGGATGAACACCTTCGACCAAACATTTCATCTTTAATGCGGAACACCTTGAGTCAATTCCCTCTCGGTAGAACCTTATTACGTTCACCCAGTGGGTCAAGAAAACATGCGTGGACATGAGGTACCTTAAAGGGTACAATAGATTGTGGTGGGTCTCACTATGATGAGGACGATTTCACATCGAAAGTGGATATAATGGATATTGGGATGGAAGTGATTCAGATAGGAAGAGCACTTTAGGTTGTTTCTTTAGTTTGGGATCATTTATGATCTTGTGGTAGAGTAGGAAGTAATCTAGTATTGCCACGCCAGAGGCGTAATACATTGTTACGTTATGTCAGCGGCTAGCATATTTCAAAATTTACCGACCAGAGAACTCCGGGGATTCCACACAAGTCGCACATAGAGATTTGTTAATATCATTACATCCTCGACATAGAGGAGCTCCAGTTCGCATTAATTGGGGCAACGGATGAGCAGGTTGTTGACGGTTGACCAAGCCACTATCTCGTATAAAGTTTGAGCAATTTCGAGGTAATCTTGGTATAGTCTGAAAGTAATTTCCTTGAAAGGGGGAGTAGATGATATGATGAGACATCTCTTTGCTCCCACCCAATGGTTGCGGACGTGAAAGAAAGATGATGTGATGCTACTAGTATTGTTTCTTCGCTTGATAGTTGTGGACGAAAGCCAATCTAATATCCCGCCTCGACCCTCATTGTAGGATCGCAAATCAGACAAGTACTCTCAATTCAAATGGTTGCGGGACGCAAAGAAAGTCTCTAGAGTTTGGTACGTATCAGATAGATGTTTTGATTGTTTAGGCTATACCAAGAGTAAAAGCGTAATCAAATCTCTACTTCAAAAATCATGAACAATGAGCCAATAATCCATCGCTATATGTGGATGACTTCATTCTTTAACCGAGAAGCAGAAAAGCCTTAACACCGAATAAAAAGAGACTTGTCTCAAAAATTTGAGATGAAAGATCTTGGCCCAATGCATTATTTCATTCCTGAGGTATGGCGTAGTCCCTCGAGGATCTTCCCAACTAAGGGAAGTATAATGGTTGAAATCTTCTAAAGAGATTCAACATGTTGGAATGTAAGCCCATGATGTTTCAGTTTGAGATCACGGCGATCTCATGGCGTAGTAGGAAGCAATCTAGCATTTCGAAGATATCTGGGCGTAATGCATTGTTGTATGTTCACAAATCATGGGTTATATGGCTTCGGAAGTTGTTGACCTAATCTATTTGACTTAGATGAGAGCAACCTTGATTCTAATGTGACAAACTCGTGAAATGCATAAATATGACAAAGAATATTGTATTCCAATGCATACGTCGGGCAATATAGAGACTGTTATCATTACATCCGTGGATATTGGTGAGTACGTAGAGGGGAGCCTTTAAAGCCCGCAAGACATTAGCGTTAACGGGATGAATAGGGTTTCACGCGGTTGACCAAGTCTCCCATCTCTCTGTGAAGTTTGGAGTACTCCGGTGATAAGCTTGGAATAGTCCGGAAGACCTTCCTCGAAATGGGGAGTAATTGTTGTGATAAGATATTCCCCGCCGAATCTTGTGGTTGTGGGATGTAAAGCAGACATGTACCTTGCTTCACCTAGTTGTCGGCTATAAAGCAAGATGAGATGTGTTCTTCTTCTGACCCAGCTTGTCGACGTGAAAAGCAAGATGAGATGTTCTCGCTTCCACCCAGTTGTCGGCTGTAAAAGATGATGTTCTCTTCCGACCTATTAATGACGAAAAGCATGATATGGATGAGATCTAGCACCGAAGCCCGACCGGATAGCTATGGACATAAACCAGCCTAGTATCCCGCTCGACCGTGATGGTTGTGACGTAGTAGGATGAGTATCTTGCTTCCACCTCGAAAATGTGACGTAGCAAGACATTGAGATGAGACAGTAATAGCCGCATGTACTAACAAATTGTGGATGTAAAGCCGCCTTGTTAAGGATGAGCCAACCCTTTGTGTCTAGTGGATGATGATGATGTATCAACATTTATACCAATACATATTGATCCAGATGATGATACCCATTCCCTTTGAGAATGATGATGTCTATGAAGAAAACTCTTCGGATGGATTTATAGATACGCTGTTCCAAGATGATATTGGATGAAGTTTTCCTCCTCAAATCTACATTACGATGTTGATGATGTTGTCCCTTCTTCACTATGTTGTTGTAGAATTCCCTTCTTGTTAAGTGGGAGTTTTGAAATAATGTAACCGCAAAGTATACCTTATTATTATTGATATATTATACATAAGGATCAATCCCCATTGTGTAATAATCATGCCTATTGTAATAGGACCAAATCCCCTTTTGTGGATTGGTCAAAAGACAATTGTAATAGATAGAATAAGTAGTCATCCCCAATAGATATTAAAGAGACCCAGATATATAATAAAAGGTGGGTTTACCCACCTAGTTTGGAAGTAGGCCTGCTTAGTGAAGAGACACTTCACACGCAGCTGACTTTGTATAAATAATAAAGAGGCTGGCCCCACTTAAAAACTCACTTGTTCATTTAGAGACAAGTTTCGGATCTGTTATTAGAGAAGAAGGAGAGAGAGTGGCAGATATCTAGGAGAGGAATTTTTGTATTAGTTTAAGATCTCTTGGTACTGTAATTGGCTATCTATATTAAGGAAGCCACTGGCCCTCTCCCCAGAGGGTTCTGTGATAAACAATGTGTTTTTTGTGATTGTGTTTTTCTCAGTGAACTTGGATTATGTTATTGTTATCCAATGAAATGCAAACATCTATAATAATGGCTTAAACATTAACGGAATCATCATCATTATCATCGCCATAAAATACTAAATATTAATTATCATTAATATATTTGTTTTCTCCTTATAATATATAATAATGTAATAAATTACTATAATCCTATGCCAAAAAGAAAACATTATAAATTCACTAAAAAAACTATATTTTAAGTGTCAAGTTAAAATTATATATATAATCAACTTCATTCTTTTACCTTTTAATGCTAATGGTTTTCTCTTCTTGTAACTCTTTTGATTATATTTCTTGTTTTGAATTATTAAAAATAATAAAAACATAATAATTTTTTTTTTTTTTTTTTTTTTTTTTTTTTTTTTTTTTTTTTTTTTTTTTAACTTATTCACTTAATGAGTGTGTTTCTATCCATTTGAAATTTACTCATATATATTAACAAATTAATACCCCTCAGTTTTAGCAAAAGATTTATTTTATCTTCAATTCCCATTTTATTTTTTTTCATTTTCTTATTATTGTTTTTATTTTTTTCACTTGATAGAAGTTTCATACATTAATTTATGTTTGGCTTGAACGGACCTTAAAATTAAATTATTATTATTAGGAAAAATTTACGAGAATTTATGGAACGTTTCTCTACATTAGTGGATAGAGTCCCTCATAAACTTGGCGATGCAGATTAGTGTGTCTCACCTAAGGAGTTTCAAACCAAACCCTGAGAAGCATAGAACTAGCCAAATACCCAAAAACATTGGCAACAACTAGTTGGGATAACATTTGATATATATATATATATATCCCAAATGGGTTGGATTCTATTAATGAGTGATGTGTTTTTCACAGTAGACAAGGTTCACTTTCCATGAGGGATTTTATTGGAGCCATGGGTCACCTTGAGGTAGTGTTCAAGCATATGGCTACACCCAAAGAGAATATATTAATTTTTTCATGACCCATGTACACATAAGATGATCAAAGTCTTGTCAATTGGTTTAGCTCATGGCTCCGAGGAACATTGGCATCCCTCCACACCCGTGTTCACCCTTGCAAGTGACATGTTGAGATCTTAAACAAGTATATTATTGTAATGGATACAAGTTGTGTTGTTGACTAACCTTCTCTCCTCAAGATTCTAGGGTTTACCTTGAAAAAAAAAGTGGATTAAAGTTAATCCCGTCCTTTAATTTTAAATAAGTCCCCAGGATTAGCTCAATAGGTTGGACTGTCTACCAAAACATGTTGTCAATGAGGAGGTTACAAATTCTAATTTTGTTGAGTCCCTAGCTCAATAGGTTGGACTATCTACCAAAACATGTTGTCAATGGGGAGGACACAAATTCTAATTTGGTTGAATCCCTCGAAATTATTATCCACTCTTGTAGTTGATAATTAACACCATCATCCATTTAAATATTCTTAAAAACAAAGAAGAATCATGTAAAATTCTTCGATGTAAAAACACAATTCATAAAATTTTGTGTAAAAACACAATTCATAAACTTCAATTTTGAAGAGCATTGAAATCAAACCAAAATTAATGAATTATTAAAATGTTATTGTTTTCATTCTTACACACCATAAACTTCAATTTTGAAGAGCATTGAAATCAAACCAAAATTAATGAAATGTTATTGTTTTAATGATGTTTCGATGCCTTTATAGTTCTATTCCCTTATTGACCCATAATATTCCCTTTATAGTTCTAGTTTGTTTAGTTATATATGGGGGATTTTTTTAGATCTATCCCTCCCAAAATAGGAATTTGTAGAAATCTTGTATGATTGAATTTAAGTTATAACAAAATTCAAGGTTCATCACCCATGAGTATATTTCATCTCCCATCTCCTATCTATCTCTTAGTCAAAATAGTCAAATAGCCTCATCAAGAGCATAGCTAAAGTCATTGTCAATTTAAATGGGTAATATTCCTATGTTTATGTGGAAATAGCCTCATGGAGAGCATCCTTGAAGCCATTTCCAATTTTACTAGGTTGACCCACCTATCACCACATTGACTTTATTTATATTTACATATAAGGGAAACACATGTGGATCATGCACATGGTAATCAGGAAAGTCGGTTACCTAAGGGTTGGTTAATAACAAGATAGAGGGTAAAGACTATTTTGTAAACCCGACGTATGTACATGGGAATTTAGACTCTGTGATGGAGCCCCTATTGTCTCTTCTTTCCTAGGATTGGTAAGAATTGAGTAGTCTGTTGTCTTATAAACCAAATTGATTGTGCATTCATTCTTGTAACTCCAAAATATATATTTATATAATTAGAACATATATAATAGCAAGGCACCAATCAAAAAGGCATAATCATAATTATCTTTAATCAACAAACACTTGTAACTCCCTTTTATAAAAAATATGATATTTAGAGTTTTCAAAATAAATATCATATGAAAGTTGTCTTCTCAAAAATAAAGTCTCATATGTCCAAAAATAAATGATGTCACTACACAAGTTCGAAAAGCTAAGGATATTTCTTCTTAAAATAAATATTTATTTTCTTCCTGCTTTAAGATCATTTGGTTTAATATTTTGTATGTCATTGAGAAAAATATGTCTATTCCTTTCCATTATAGTTACTTAGTTATGGATGCATATCACTGAAGTAAATTTCCCTTCTACAAAAATCTTCTTTTGTTGGTTTTTGTTTTGAATGCACAAAGGTAGACTAGGATATGTCACTACTTGGGAGAACAATATTGTCTCTTTCCCTTGTCTTTTGGAATTTCTTGAGAAGACATTTTATTATCCCTTGGAGAAGAATGAGCTACAGAAGCAGCTGAGGTAATAATATCTGCAAAGGCATGAGGTAAAGTGGCAATTTTGGGACTTGCATGCCAATGTGCAACACCATAATTCAGTTGTCCTCCTTAGTTCAAATGACCAATTTGTACAAGTTGGTTGAATTCCTCGAAATCAACATCAAAATGAATAAAAAACTTTATCTTCTTGTTCCTCCCTTCTTGCCAAAACATGTTAGGCCTTCTTCCTCTTCCTCCTCTATTTTCCCTATAATTTCCCATGCTTCCCCTGGTAAAAAAACTCATCTAATTCCAATTCATATAGTCAATTATAATCTATAAGGAATAAATACAACATGCATCAAGCAAACAAACACACCTTGAAATTTTTGTTGAAATATGATTTAAGAAGGCTCTGACTATAGCATAGAAAATAAAGCATACAATGAAGGGAATGAGATGGGGAAATTAAGGGGAAAACAACTCAAGCATACTCAAACATTCCCACCTTATTTCTGTTCAAAGTTTTCTTCAAGATAGTCATACTGTCCTCAACTTCATGCCTTATAACTTCAATATTTTCAAAATAATTACTGGGACAATATAAGCAGGGAATGTAAAATGTTAAGAATGGAGGGTTCATATAAAAATTCTGAAATTTTTGTTGCATAAAATCAGAAAATCCTTTTAGCATAACCATGAAATATCATATGGAAAGCGGAAGTATGAATAGTGGAATGTAGCTTGAGTTTTAAAATGTAATTGCAGCCTTGTTTTCAAGTGATAATGACCATTGTTTACCCATATCAGATTTTAAAGGGCGACCCAAAATGCATGTAACCATCACTTATTACACGGGGTTTATATGAATAAATACACTTTAACCAAACCCCGGGTCGAAACTCATATCGACCCATTTTAACTTTTGCACAAATGTTGGGTAAGAAAGAATGCTTTTACTTTTTTACTAATGGTAATATCTACTCTGTCGTCAACCAAAATAACCCACATATATTTCAAAACCTGGACTCAAGATGCAACCCATTGTAAATGCAAAAGAATAGTTATTATGGGAAGCCAGTTCTAGAATGTTTTCACCACAAAACAATTACAAAAACACCAGAGTATGCATGATGAGCTTATCATTTGAAAAATGGAAAGTGAGAATATGTATGTGCGAAAAAAATGCACGAGAATTCTCAACAAATTAAACCCAACGTAAATTCAACAGCCATTCGAAAAAACACTCCTCATTTCGACTTGACCTATCACCATATTGACTAAGAAATGATAGTATTTCTAGGGAGGGAGGTAAAAAGAACAAGAAATGTGTATCATTGCTTAAACAAATGCAACTATTTGGTATATTATTGTTGGAATCATTGCAACTACGTGACTACTTTAAATCATTTTTCATTGTATCACCACTTAAATCAACACTATCATTTTACATTATAATATAGTTGAAATCAAAGCAACTATTTGTTTTGTGTTGGTGCTTCTTATTTATAACATAATGAGTGTATTCATAATTTAATGAATTATGATATCCAAAGCATTTCCTATTGTAAAATGACAAGCATTCAAACAATTAAATTACATAAATTTGGTAATTCATGGCAATAATACATTGAGTATTGAATTCAAGAAGTTTAGCCTATTATGGCATTAGAGGGTGAATTATGAGTTTATGGAATCACCTCACCAATATGTATGGTTGAATATCAATTTTCATAGAGCACTTGTCAATTCATCACATTTTTCACCTATTGATTTTTTATGTCTTACATTTTTATATTATTGATATTGTTTATTTCTTTCAGTTAATTATGTTTAATTATGTATATATTTGGTTTTTATAAATAATTAAGTTTTTTATATGATTAGAAAAAAAATATTATTTTTACTTTATTTAAGTAACAGTACTCACAAAATGAGTATAAAAAAGCATAAAATTCTTTTGGAAGAAATAACATATAATATTTACTACCTCCCACATCCATTACTGATTACTAAATAAACCTAAGATGCTTTGGGAAGAAATAACATGTAACATATAATATTTAGCCACTAAATGATTATTGAAGAAAACTAAAATGTTTTGGGACTAAATAACATGTAATATTTACTAACACCAAAACTACCTCCCACTCTTCTACAACTTGGTTCTCTATTAACAAAGTCGTAGCCACTATTATTTCCAATAGAACCAAACCTACCTCTACCGCCTATTCCTAGTGGAACAAATACCATTTGTATCCACCCTCTGCGGATGTATGCTCATTGTCTCACTCTAATTACTATTGTCTCCCAATTGATTTCTTGGTTATATGTGTAATGGAGTCGACTTATGTGTTATTGTTCATTCAAAGTGTAATTAAACCAACTTGTATACTTTATTTTTTTTATGTTATGTGTGTACATGATAACATCTCCCCCATACTGTGTTGTAGAGTTCCTCTATGCACAATAAAAGCCATTTGAGGTGCTCAAGAGAGGAGGATGTTATAAGGATGGTGTTCACTAGTTAAACCAATAGTGGATTATTCAAAAGGAGGCATGTTATAGCAATTTTTTCCACACTCCATGCATCTTTCTTTGATGGCCTTCCCTTTCCCTCTACAGACTCAAATTCCCCTTTTTTGTTCATTCCAGAGTAAAAAATTCAAATTTTTGTACATATAAGTGGGCCACAATTAGACAACTTGTGTATACGCATGTTGCTCCATTACAACCCGTGTACACCAGGTTTTGAGCTCAAAATTTAAAAAAAACTATGTCGGGCTCCATGCCATGTCACGAGATCCATGATCCTTGATATACTGGAAACGCTCTGACTCGACCCTTAAATTCCATTTGAAGGCTATAAATTGAGCCACATACAAGCCTTGAGGAGATTCACCATTGAGAGCAAAGACACTCTGGAGAAATTTCACCTCATATTGAGTCTGCATCCATTTATCCTTGAAAGTCTGAACTTATTGTGTTCAACCCCCAAGCTCTTCCTATCTTGAGATCGAGAAACTCAATGACTCCTACTACGTGTGAGCTTGCCTTGGTGGAGGATTGAAGTAGTGAAGTCCTAACTGGAGGGACTTAGTTTCTCGGTTCTGATATGTGTCGTTACAGAAGTGTGTCACCTATGTACTTCTACTGGTTACATTAATAGAAATCAACTCTAGTCTCAAGTATGCTAGATAAATAGAAATTCTAACAAGAGAAGGCTAGAAGTCTACCTTGTCTGGTCTGTTACGAGGAAAATCTCTCTATGGTTAGGGGTAAGCCACAACAGACGGAACGACACCCAGAAATCAACTCTAGTATCAAGTATGCTAAATAAATAGAAATGCTAACAAGAGACGATTAGATGCCTGCCTCGTCTGGATGTCCGAAGAAGACCACGATTGAGCTCACGATCCAAATCTTGATACCTACAACTTGTCCTCTATATCCAAGATACGCAAGCATACGGAAATTATATAGAATGTTAGCATATAGAATAGCATAATCCATTAACATGCATAACAAATATGCCCATGGAAAGTAATACAAATATTTGTGACATATAATTGGATGAGAAAAGAGTATTTCTGTTAATGTAATCCGCATAAGTAAATAGGTGACAAACTTCTGTAATGACACATATCGTAACCGAGAAACTAAGTTTCTTCAATTGGGCCTTCATCACTTCAATCCTCCACAAATGCATGCTCACAACTAGTAGGAGTCATTCAGTTTCTCCATCTCAAGATATGAAGAGCTTGGGGGATGAACACAAGAAGTTCAGAATTTCAAGGATAAACGGATGCAGACTCAATATGAGGTGAAATTTCTCCAAAGTGTCTTTGCTCTCAATGATGAATCTCCTCAAGGCTTGTATGTGGCTCAATTTATAGCCTTCAAATGGAATTGAAGGGTCGAGTCAGAGCGTTTCTAGTATATGGAAGATCAAGGATCATGGATCTCGTGACATGGCATGGAAACCTGAGATATTTTTTTAATTTTTGAGCTGAAAACCTGATGCATGTGGGTTGTAATGGAGCAACATGCGTATACGCAATTTGTCTAACTATGGCCCGTGTATATGTACAAAACATTAAATTTTTTAATCTAGAATGGACAAAAAAGGGAAATTTGAGTCTGTAGTGGGAAAGGGAAGGCCATCAAAGCAAGATGCATCGAGTGTGGAAAAAATTGTTATAACAAGGCCACTCTTCAAAATATCCATAGTAAAAAACATTATCACAATTAGGTTTAAAGATAAATTATTTTGTCACTAAAAAATAGAGAATCAGAGAAAGCCACTCTAATATATAAACATCATTGACCCAAGTTAGAAGATCAAAATTATTTTTCTTCCATGGCTAGTAAGAAAATTAACATTGTTAATACAATAACAATGTTTTCAATCATAAAAACAAAATATTCAATTAATTATAAAAAAAAATTAAAGTCCAATAGACAATTTTTTTTTATTATACTCAACTAAATAATACACAGAATAAGAAACATTATGTAATTAATTAATATTTCTTTTACTTTAATATATTGATGATGACGATGATTACTCTATATTGTGAACAATAAAAAATAATGAAATTTATCCTATACATAAAGAGAAAATACACTATTTAAAAAAAAAAACAATAAAATTTATCCTATAATGAAATTTAAGTAGCCAAAACCACCAGCGGCTCAAGTGATGATGGCATAAAGATGTCAAATCTTTGCTAAATCATTGGTGAATACAAGAAGAAGTCATCATGCAGAATATTGATAATATTACAAATATTATCACTTTTAAATTTAAGGAGAACATATGGTGTGATAAAGAATTAGTGGATAAAAGAAAATTAGGATACTACAAGGAGGTGGTTAACCCTAATTTAAAAAATCAAAATTACCTCTCAGTTTTGAAAAGTGCAAAGAAGAAAATCAACATTATTAAATTAAGAACAAACTCTCACGAGCTACATAGTGAAATTGGGTGTTGGACAACTCCCAAAACACCATGGGATGAGAGAATTTGTCACCTTTGTGACACTAAGTAGGTAGAAGATGAAAAATACTTCCTCTTGAATTTCCCTACCTATAACCATATTAGATACCAATTTAAAAATATCTTCCACATTACTGACCTTCCTAACCTCCTAAGTCATCAAAACTATGGTGATCTTGGAACGCTTGGAATGCTTCTCTCAATGTTTTTCAGCATAGAAATACAATTTTAAAGAACTTGAAGTAATATCTTACCTCCAATTTGTGTCAATGAACGTTAATCATCATCATTATCATCATCATAAGACATTTAAAAAAATATTAATTATCATTAATGTATTTGTTTTCCTTATAATATAGTAATAATATAATAAATTATATTACCATAGAAATACAATTTTAGATAACTTGAAGTAATGTCTTACCTCTAATTTGTCTCAATGAACGTTAATCATTATCATTATCATAAGACATTTAAAAAAATATTAATTATCATTAATGTATTTGTTTTCCTTGTAATATAATAATAATCTATGAAAAAAACAAACATTATAAATATAAATTATATTTT
>SNQJ01S0042176.1:23277-40938 GCA_010110895.2 Picea sitchensis | reverse complement strand
ATCATGAACAAGTAATTAATAATAATTAATTAGTTAAAGTTATTTAAGAAATAATTATTGTTTAGCTAACTTTTAGGATAGTTAGATTATTAAATTAATTACAATTAATAATCCTATACATCTATTTAAGCAGGGTCGTTACAATTGGTATCCCCTCCACCCAGGTTCAATTCTTGCAAGTGACATGTTGAACTCTTAAACAAGTATATTATAAAGTGGATTAAAATTAATCTCGTTTTTTAATTTTAAATAAGATTCATAAACTTCAATTTTGAAGAGCATTGAAATCAAACCAAAATTAATGAATTATTGAAATGTTATTGTTTTAATGATTTTCCGATGCTTTGTGATCATAGTGGCCTTTATAGTTGCAATGGCATCTATTAACTGCTCAGCCTAGAAGTTTTATAATAAGGTTTATATGGATTAATTTCTATTCGACCTCATTCTTATGGATGATCACAATCAAAAGGGGTGGGGATGCTCGTTTGTCACACTAAAAAGGCCATCTGATCGTATTGATGTGGATAGTATTCAAAATGGACCATTGAGAACTCATAGAACATGTACCAGTGTGGACAACATATGAAGAGAGTGGTTTTCATAATAAGTAGTTTACCATTGGGACATACATTGTGGCCATCTCTCAGAAAATTGTCAATATTGCATACTTTGGATCTTTCTATTTCTAATGATAATTTTGCCGGGAATAACCCCGCCACATTTTGAGAAGTTTATACTACTAGCAAAAATTGACTTTAGCAATAATGTGTTGTGGGGTTCTATTCTAATTGAATTGGGGATGTTATAGAAAGTAGGATATATAAAGTGTAACAAATTGAAGAACACTATTGCTCTATCACATTGGACACTATTTTTTAGATTATCCTAATTTGGAAAATATACCATTTCATTTGGGTAATTTGTGACAACTTATACACGTATCAATTTCTATTTTGTTTAGTTATATATGGAGGGATTTTTTTAGACCTATCCCTCCCAAAAAAGGAATTTGTAGAAATCTTGTATGATTGAATTTAAGTTATAACAAAATTCAAGGTTCATCACCCATGAGTATATTTAAGCTCCCATCTCCTATCTATCTCATATTCAAAATAGTCAAATAGCATCATTGGGACCATACCTATAGTCATTGTCAATTTAAATGGGTAATATTCCTACGTTTATGTGGAAATAGCCTCATGGAGCACATCCTTGAAGCCATTTCCAGTTTTACTAGGTTGGCCCACCTATCGCCGCATTGACTTTATTTATCTTTACATATAAGGGAAACACACATGGATCGTGCACATGGTAATCAGGAAAGTCAGTTAGCTAAGGGTTGGTTAATAATGAGAACGAGGGTAAAGACTGTTTTGTAAACCCGACGTATGTACATGGGAATTTAGACTCTATGATGGAGCCCTTGTTGTCTCTTCTTTCCTAGGATTGGTAAGAATTGAATGGTCGGTTGTCTTCAATGTCGCTGGTGGTTTCAAGCTTCATGAAATGTTGGGGCTCGACCTGGCACATCTAGTTTTACTAGGTTGACCCACCTATCGCTTGTCTCAAACAAAAACCCACAGAACATACTTGAAGCCACTGCCAATTTGACTAGGTTGACCTTTATATCTCTTTTCTCAAATAGTCTCATAGGGAGCATACTTGAAGCCCATAAAAATTTGAGGAAGCTTGAAATCCTTTTCCTATGGAAAAACATTCTAASAAGCACAATTCTTAATGCCATTGGAAATCTCTAATCCCTTCAAAACTTKTTTTTGGATTCMAAGAATTTGAYTRGGTGTATCTTGTAAAGCATACRTYAACTAAAATCTCTTTGTGACTTAACCATAAATACTAACAATATTTATGGGAATATCCATGTAGTATTAGTGGTTTAATTTGAATTTAGTTTTTTTATCTATGAAAAAACAGGTTGAAAGGATTGATTCCTAAGGGTATGAGCAATTGTAATGCTTTAGAATTGTTGATAGTATCCAAAAACTCACTAAATGGACATCTTGACATAGGATTTCCACTTCTTTCAAAACAATTATTTTCTTATTGTAAGTCTTCTCTAGGATTCTAACAACATCTTTAGCTAATTGTACCCATCTTGAGTTGCTATAATTAAGGAAAAATTGCTTGATGGTAAAGGAAAAAAGGATTGGTAGGTGAGCTTCTTCGGTATCTCACTTTTTTATGACTTCAGGGTTTTAAGCATTTGATATAAAAATATCCATCGCGGTATCCCTTGATACATCACAAATATCACTAAGTTGTAGGTGTTGGATTTATTCAACGATTGTAGTATCATAGTTAGAGTGAGTTAGCATGTTATCACATGGAGGAAGGAGGGAGTGGAGTTGCCACTCAATTTTGGGGTAAAATTGAGAAACCCTAGAAGGGTAAGAGAGGAAGATATGATATAAAGAGAACACTACAAGATTGATACAGTTCTTAGAGATGGTCCCAAGGCGATACATTGGAATGCAACTAAAAGAGTGCTTAGGTATATCAAAGGTACCTCACAATGTGATGTTGTACTCAAGAAGAGTGACAATTGTTAACACGTTTCAAAATGAAAAATTGCAATCCTAGCAAAACACCAATGGAGGTGAACTTAAAGATTTCAAATGATGACAAACCAAAGGAGGTTGATGAACTCCAATATCATCAACATGTAGGAGGATTGATATATCTTAAAACTAGACCAACCATACCTTTTGCAATTGGTATGTTTCCAAGGATTTTAAACTATCCTAGGGAGACACGTTGGAACACAACTAAAAGAGTTCTTAGGTATATCAAAGGTTCCTAACAATGTGACATTGTACTTGAGAAGAAATATTGAATGGTTTTTCAAATGCACACTAGGTTGGGAACGTGGATGAGATAAAATATACAATAAGTTATTATCTTACTCTTGCTAGTGGAATGATTTCATGGCAAGTAAAAAAGCAACCTTTGGTGGCTCTTTCAACAATAGAAGCAAAATACAAAGAAACAATTGAAGCAACATGTGAGGCAGTGTGGCTAAGTAGGGTTTTATTTGATGTAAAATCTTCAACAAATGCAACCAACAAGTTTGCACAATAACAATCAAAGTGCAATCAAAATGACAAAGAATCCAATCTACTATTCAAAAAGATGGTTAAGTAGGGTTTTATTTTATGTAAAATCTTCAACAAATGCAGCCAACAAGTTTGCACAATGACAATCAAAGTGAAATAAAAATGACAAAGAATCCAATCTACTATTAAAAAAGAAAGCGTGTAGAACTGCATCATCATTACATTAGAGAACAACAAATAGTATACATCTTCATTAAGGAAAAAGGAAAGGTTCAATAAATTATGGGAGCTCTTAGGAATAATGGAAAATGAAATAAACATAAAGAGAGGGTGTTAGAAATCATAATATTTATTTAGTGTAATGGTAATAAGATAAAGTGATGTTATTAAGTTCAAATATAATGTTAAATAATACATTGTATTAAGACATGATATGATTAAGATACTTTTGTAATAAATAGAAGAAGTGAGTAATTCCTAATGAGAATTGTCATCACTCAATTCAACACTTGTGCAAAACCCTCGCAAGATGCTACACCCGTGTAACATATGGAAGTAGTTTTCATTATCACCTAGGAAAATACTTTCCTCGTTTGAGTGAAGGAAAGGGATCCAACACATGGGAGGCTTCTCAGGCAACCTCAAGGAAACTATGACAAGCCAAGTGAAAGTTATAACCCCCTTATCTTGGTTGTTTTATTAAGATACTCACTAGGCAAGGTTGAAGATAAGATCAAGATGGTTTAAATGACGATGAGTATATTTAGTGTTTCAAGGATGATTTAAGAGGTCTACCACAATTAAGGGGTCAACTAAAGGCCACGAAACATTAACAATAAAAGAAAAAGCTATAGTTGTATACAAACTTGAATAAATGATATAATACTTCATTATATAATAGTTTTACAATAGCAACAAGTAAACAATGTTAAATTAGTGAAGTGCAATGAGAAATATGTGTCAAATACTCATAACTATTGATGTTTTTGGTAGCAACGAGAGGTATTCACCTCCAGGACAACTTTTCTTAGAGATAAAGATGCCAAGAAGTCAAAGGAAAACCATTGAACTGATCACAGAAGCCTAAAAAAATATTATAATATCCCAAAAGAGAAGTCGGCCCCACAGAAAAAGAATAAAGAAGAAATATAATGCTCCAGAAGTGAAGTCATCCTCACAGGAAAAAGACAAAGTGAAAACATATATTTTCTAGGAAAACAGACGGCCCTACTGGAAAAGACACCTTCCCAGTCCAGTATAAATAAAGGTGACGCCTTCCTCATTTGTCACATTCACTCACTCACTCATAGTGCAAGTCTAATGGATAATTGCAGTAACAGTTGCAGTCCAGAAGGAAGAAGGGCATAGGTTGGTTGGTTTATCTTTTGTCTTGATGATGCGCTGGTGGAGGCAAATTACTCTAACTCTCTAGCTAGGTCTTGATATAGTTGCATTGTTGGGTTATCTCTTATGGAGATAAGTATTCCTCTTCTTTGTTGGTTTGTTCTAGTGGATAGAGTTGGTTCTTGGTTATATTCTATTGGCAAGGATATTCTCTCTAAGAAAATTTGTTGGGTTTTTCTCCCTTGTGAAGAAGGGTTTTCCCAAGATAAATATTTGTGTCTTCATGAGCTTGTTTATATGTTGCTTATATATTTCAGTATATGGTTATTGAATGTTAAAATATCAAAATGCTATGGTAAATCTAATGTTAACAAAACTAATGAATATTCAACATGGTATCAGAGTAGGTTTCCTTCAGAATAGTCTAATCACTAGAAGGAAGATCATGAGATTTGCCACATTGTTGTAGTTTGTCATTGCTCAGACCTAAACCTTGCCAAGCCCGTTGAGCAACCTATTGGAGGATGTTGAGGTTGATTTTTCTATATATTAGCTCACCCTAGCCTAGCACACCTCTTGGTGGTCTCAGAGTACAACTTGGTGAAAGTTGAAATTTCTCAGTTGTAGTTATAGTGCTAGTTGCAGTTGCAGTTCCAGCGTCAGTTGCAATTGTAGTACTAGTGGCAGTTGCAATTGCCAGTTGCAATTTGTGCAAGCCTTTAGATTAGAAGACAAGTTGGATGGTGCTACAATTTCAGAGGTATGCACTTGTATATGTTTTAAAATTGTATCATTATCGTGAGGGTGTTTGCAGGAGAAGGGATCTTTTGTCCAAGCAACAATATGTGGATCGAAAGGATCTCATATCCAATACATTCAAAGAAACAATGTACCCTCCTAGGAAGTGAAGACTCTATGTTTGATTGTTCTGATATGGCTCTAGTTGTTATAGCATTATTGCGATCTTATGTTGCATTTTGATCTATTGAAGTTATGATCATTATGATATGCACTTGTTTGCAAGCTAAATTGATCTCCTCTAGAAGATATTCTTGGTTATTGACTTTGTCCCAGGCAATTTATCTTGTTAAATCTCATGGAGGTTTCCATGGAGATGTTGTTGTTCTTATTTCTTATTCTGGGAAGGTTACCACGGAGGTAGGTCACGAGTGATAGCCTTGAGAGGGAGCTATAGTGACAGTTGCAAAAGACAACATATTATATAGTCTCTAGTTTGAGACATAAAGTAGTCTTACCAGACAAGGAGTTTGTATAGATTGACAGTTCGACCAATTCAGGCCTTGATGGATGATTCTATCAGTCTGAGTGAGTTATGGCATAGGAGACTTGCTCATTTTCATTATAGATCCCTTCCCACTCTGGGAATATGGTGACAGGTCTTTCAGATCTCTGTGTTAAGCATGATGGCATTTGCAAAGGTTGTGCTCTTGGAAAGAATGCCAAGGGATCTTTTCCAGGAAGTGACAGCAGATCCAAGGGGATCTTGGACTTGGTGCATTCAAATTTGTGTGGGACTATGAAAATTTCTTCTTTGAATGGATACTTCTACTATGCGATCTTCAGACCTGGATTTTGAGGAACATGACTACCGAGGAGACTTTCACAGGAATGAAGCCTGAGGTTGGACACTTCAAGATATTTGGGTACCCAAGGAGAAAAGGATGAAGTTAAACCCTTCAGATCGGAAGGGTACATTTGTTGGGTACAATGAGTCTTCAAAGGCATATTAGATCTACATCCCAAGTCAAAGACATATTCACATGAGAAGGGATGTTTCCTTTGAGGAGGAGGTAGCCTTCATGAGATCTAGAGGATCTCACATGGAGATTGATAGTGAGAGGTAGGAGGAGAAGGTATCTTCTCCCCCTCACCCTTCAACAGTTCAAAGGGAGATAGTTGAGCCCATGGAGACAGTTGAGCCTTTTGATCCAGTTGGTCTAGTAGATCTTGTTGATGTATTGCAGTAGGTCGTAAGAGGTCTGCATGGGCTCGTCAAACTTTGTAGGAGGTAGAGGGACATGCAACACCCAGTGGTACTTTCAGAGAGAGCACAATACCTTAGAGATTCTCGAGATATGTTGCAGCGATGAGCCACATCATTGATTCTGAGCCTTACTATTATGAGGAGACATCTAGTTAGCAGGTCTCAAGAGATACTATGATGGAGGAGTATCCTTCCATCATGAATAATGATGTGTGGGATATTGTTCCAAGACCTGAGGGGAAGTATGTGATGACTTCCAAGTGGACCTATAAGATCAAACATGCAGCTGACAGGAGCATCGAGAATCACAAAGAGAGATTTTTGGCTAGAGGATTATCTCAGGTAGAGGGAATAGACTATGAGGAGACATTTTCTCTTGTTGCTCGGTACACCTCCATTCAGATGATCATTTCCCTTGCTTCAACCATGGTTTGGAGACTACATCAGATGGATGTGAAGACATCCTTCCTCAATAGAGAGATTGAGGAAGAGGAGTACATAGAACAACCATATGGTTTTGTGATTCATGGGAAGGAGTCCCATGTGTGCAGGTTGAAGAAGGCCTTGTATGGACTCAAGCAGGCACCTCGAGCTTCATATGCAAGGATTGATGGATAGCTGATGAATTTGGGTTTCAACAAGACTATTTTTGATGCCAACATGTACTATAAGATTGTTGATGGTGAGTCCATGATTTTGATCTTGTACGTTGATGATTTATTTCTCATCCGATTAGAGTGTCTCATTGCTTGGTTCAAGCATGAGTTGGCCTCTGAATTTGAAATGAAGGATCTTGGCATGATGCACTATTTCTTGGGACTAAAGGTGTGGCAAAGAACCGATGATATCTTCCTGAGTCAGGGGAAGTATACAACTGAGATTCTGAGTAGATTTGGGATGTTGGACTGTAAGTCCATGGCTACACCGATGGTGTTGAATTTGAAGAAGTTGAGTGAGTCTTCTTATGATTTAGACTTGATTGATCTGACTATGTACATGTATTTGATTGGATCATTTATGTATCTGGTTAACACCACACCAGACTAGATATTTTTTATGTAGTGAGTGCACTTAGCTAGTGTTAAGTTTTGAGTTGTTTTTAGGTTTATTTTCAATTTACTAGATAAAAATAGCATAGGTAGGATCATTGAGAGAAACACAATCACAAGATACACAACATTTATCTTGGGAAACCATCATGGGGGAGAAAACACAACAAAATCTTCCTTAGTATAGATAACAAATACAATGCCAAGACAATAAACCAAAACACTAGAGAATATCCAACACTGAGCAATACGACTCTCTCTTCCTTCTTCTCCCAACTGCAACTCTCCAAACTTGTGCACTTGATGAGTGAATGAGTGAGTGAACAAATGAGGTTCTAGCCTCCTTTATTTATACTAATTGGTGGGTGATGGAATGGTGTCTCTTCACTGGGCAGAGCCAACTTGTCTTCTTAGTGGCTAAAACCACTTTAATTAGTCTTGGGGCCCGACTTCTTAATTAGCATAATATAATTAGGGTTTGGCCAATCCACAAAAGGGGATTTGTTCAATTACAATGTTCAACATGATCAATCCACAAAAGGGGATTGATCTATTTAATAATGACTCGATAATAAATAGAATACTCTTTGCAGTTACAATATTTTAAAACTCCCCCTTAACAAGAAGGGTATTATACAGACACAGCTCAATACAACATCATCAGGAGAGAGAGAGAGAGAGAGAGAGAGAGAGAGAGAGAGGGCAACAACATCAACAACAATTGGAACATTGACTGGCACATCTCTAAATCATTAGAAGTTTTTCTCATCATCATCGTTTACAGCATGGAGCTGGAGTAGCATCATCATCCCCATCAACATGAGGCTAGAGTAACATCGTCATCATCTTTAGTATGAGGCTAAAGTAACATCATCAACATCTTCAGCGAGAATTTGAAGTGGCATTATTATCATCTGCATCAACATCAATTAGTATAACACAAATACATCATCATCATCAATAACAACACAAGGTTGATACAACATCAACAACAACAACAACACAACACGAAGGCTCAAGCATCACCAACATCATCACTTAGGATGGAAATCTTCAACAGGAAATTGGCATCTCAACAACATCAACACAAAGATGGAAATCTTTAGCACGAAGCTCGAATCACAACAACATCAGCACGAAGCTGGAAATCTTCAACACGAAGTTGGCATCTCAACAACATCAGCATGAAGATGGAAATCTTTAGCAAAAAGTTGGCATCTCAACAACATCAACACAAAGCTGGAAATCTTCAACAAAAATTTGGCATCTCAACAACATCACCACGAAGATGGAAATATTTAGCACAAAGTTGGCACCTCGACAACATCAGCACGAAGTTGGAAATCTTCAGCACGAAGTTGGCATCTTAACAACATCAGCACGAAGCTAGAAATATTTAGCACGAGGCTATCATCAAAATCTTGTGGTACTCTGACAGATCCAAAGGATCTTCCCAGGAATCAAAAGATTCCATAGGATATAAAATCCTTACAGAGCTACCACTACTGACTAAAGCTAGCATATACATGCAAAAGTACTCTGAAAGCCCATCCTTACAGACCTTTGGGATCTATCTAGGGATGATTAGTCCCCTAGGATATAAAATCCTAACTGAGCTACATGCTATTGGTCAGGATACCATAGTATCATTAGCACTACTCCCTCTTTTGAAGGAAGTCCTTTCGGACTATACCAAGTTTGTCTCAAAAGTGCTCAAAATTTACATGAGACAGAGGCTTGGTCAACACATCTGCAACATGTTCATCTGTGCCAACATAATGGAGCTTTATAGCTCCTCTCTATGTCATATCATAAATGAAGTGATACAAGATATCTATGTGCTTCGACTCATCATGGAACACATCATCTTTATACAAGTCTAGTTATAACATAGGATCATGGTGGCTTTCATCTCCAGATGAAATAGATCTGTCACTCAACATCTGAAGAAGTTGATTAATTCTTCTTCTAATTTAGACTTGATTGATCTGACTATGTACATGCATTTTATTGGATAATTGATGTATCTGGTTAACACCACACCAGACCAGATATGTGTTATGCAGTGAGTGCACTTAGCCAGTGTTAAGTTTTGAGCTATTATTAGGTTTCTTTTCAATTTACTAGATAACAATAGCATAGGTAGGATCACTGAGTGAAACACAATCACAATATACACAACATTTATCATGGGAAACCCTCATAGGGGAGAAAACCCAACAAAAACTTTCTTAATATAGATAACAAATACAATGCCAAGAAAATAAACCAAAACACTATAGAATATCCAACACTAAGCAATACGGCTCTCTCTTCCTTCTTCTCCCAACTACAACTCTCCAAACTTGTGCACTTGATGAGTGAATGAGTGAGTGAACAAATGAGGCACTAGCCTCCTTTATTTATACTAATTGGCAGGTGCTGGAAAGGTGTCTCTTCATTGGGCAGAGCCGACTTGTCTTCTTAGTGGCTAAAACCACTTTAATTAGTCTTGGGGCCTGACTTCTTAATTAGCATAATATAATTAGGGTTTTACCAATCCACAAAAGGGGATTTGGTCAATTACAATGTTCGACATGATCAATCCACAAAAGGGGATTGATCTATTTAATAATGACTCGATAATAAATAGAATACTCTTTGCAGTTACAATATTTCAACACTCCCCCTTAACAAGAAGGGTATTCTACAAACACAACTCAATAAAACATCATCAAGAGAGAGAGAGAGAGGGAAGCAACATCAACAACAACTGGAACACTGACTGTCACATCTCTAAATCATCGGAATTTTTTTCATCATCATCATTCACAGCATGGAGCTGGAGTAGCATCATCATCCTCATCAACATGAGGCTAGAGTAACATCGTCATCATCTTTAGCATGAGGCTAAAGTAACATCATCAAAATATTCAGTGAGAAGATGAAGTGGCATGATTATCATGTGCATCGACATCAATTAGTATAACACTAATACATCATCATCATCAATAATAGCACGAGGTTGATACAACATCAACAACAACAACATCACAAAATGAAGGTTCGAGCATCATCAACATCATCACTTAGGCTGGAAATCTTTAGCAGGAAGCTGACATCTCAACAACATCAACACAAAGATGGAAATCTTCAGCATGAAGCTAGCATCACAAAAACATCAACACAAAGCTAGAAATCATCAGCATGAAGTTGGCATCTCAACAACATCAGCATGAAGCTGGCATCTCAACAACATCGGCACAAAGCTGGAAATCTTCAACACAAAGTTGGCATCTCAACAACATCACCACGAAGCTGGAAATCTTCAGCACAAAGTTGGCACCTCGACAACATCAGCACGAAGTTGGCATCTCAACAACATTGACACGAAGCTAGAAATGTTTAGCACGAGGCTGGCATCAACATCTTGTGGTACTCTAACAAATCCAAAGGATCTTCCTAGGAATCAAAAGATCACCTAGGATATAAAATCCTAATGGAGCTACCACTACTGACCAAAGCTAGCATATACATGCACAAGTACTCTGAAATCCCATCCTTACGGACCTTCGGGATCTATCCAGGGATGATCAGTCCCCTAGGATATAAAATCCTAACTGAGCTACCCACTATTGGTCAGGATACCATAGTATCATCAACACTACTCCTCTTTTCTAAGGAGGTCCTTTTGGACTATACCAAGTTTGTCTCGAAAGTGCTCAAACTTTACATGAGACAAAGGCTTGGTAAACACATCTGCAACATGTTCATCTATGCCAACATAATGGAGCTTTATAGCTCCTCTCTGCATCATATCATAAATGAAGTGATACAAGATATCTATGTGCTTTGACTCATCATGGAACACATCATCTTTATAAAACTATGGTTATTACATAGGATCACAGTGGCTTCCATCTCCATATCAAATAGATATGTCAACAACATCTGAATCCATATGGCTTTACACCTGGTGGAACATGCTACAATATATTCTGCTTTTGTTGTGTTGGGATCAATACTAGATTGCTTCCTACTCTGCCATGAAGTCATGGCTAACCCCAGACTGAAACAACATCCTTGAGTGATCTTTCTATCAGAAACACTTCTAGCTCAATCCGAATCAGTATATCCATACAATCTGAAGTCATGATCTCTAGTATAACAGAGACCAAAATCCAATGTACCCTTAAGGTATCTCATCACATGTTTTTCATCATCAAGGTGAACAAGTTTGTGTTCTACCAGATACTAACTCAATTCAAAACATATATCTGGCCTAGTATTCGTCAGATACATCACCAAACCAATAATCTATCTGTACAGAGTAGTATCAACCAATTCTGACGAGGTATCTGCTAGGAGCTTCAACTTCATTTCCATGGGTGTTTACATGGATTTACATTCCAACATGTCAAACCTCTTCATTATTTCAACTACATAATTTCCTTGGTTAAGGAAGATATTCTCTGGGTTTTTCCAAACTTCAAGACCTAAGAGATAATGCATTAGGTATTTCATCAAACTCTGTAGCGAGCTTCTTCTGCAATATGTGATGAGATTTTCTTCATCTTGTCAAGAATACATCATCTACATATAGTAGCAACAATATAATTGGCTCATCATTCATAACCTTGAAGTAAAGGTTAGAATAAGTTTTACTCTTGGTAAAGCACAAACTCTTCAGAAAACTATCAATCTTGTCACACCAAGCTCTTGGAGTTTGCTTCAATTTGCAGACATGAGTCTTTCTGTCTTCAACTTCAAATCAAATTTTCACATGACTTTGTACCAATCTAGTACACTTTCTCATCTGCAACTCAATCTGCACAATCATGTGCTAGCTCTATGTGCTTTCTGCAAGGAACTATCTGTCTCACTATATGAGAGTATGTCCTCTCCTATTTATGCAATTGTTCCTTTTGGAACTGGGACTCTGTACCTGCAGTTGCTCTGAAGCTGAGAATGGTTTCTCCATTCTCACTGTGACTGATGAAATCTAAGAGTAACTCCTCTATTCCATCATGGCAACAACTTCATATGAAACTAAGAGTGGCTCAATAACTGATACTAAAGGCAACTCTTCTTCTTTCATGGAGGTAACTCTATCTAGTATTGTGGTCATGTCTTCATGACCCAACTAATGTACTGCACCAACTGCCACACAATTTTAAATGTGGGAATTTCTCCCCCTGAATCTCATACTGTCATGGTTGTTCTGGTTGTCTTCATGAATACTAGAACTATTTCTTCAATTACTAGAGTAGGTGTCTCGTCATAGTCTTCTCCCTCTTGTTGGGAGAATCCTCTGAATACACATTAGTCTTTGTACATATGCAACATGCTTGATCTATTAGATCAATCTTGGGAGTCAATATTGACTTCTCTTCTAGTCTCACGGAAAAATCCATATCCTAGTCTTTTTTATTGGCTTCCTTCTCTGTCACTGAAACAAGGGAATCTTCCCAGGAGATTTCATATATCATAGAAGTTTCTAAAGCTACGATCTAGTTTTCTCATGGCATTTGTTTCCTGATCCTAGAAGTTTTCTCTTCATCTGATCCTTTATGAGATCAAGCTTACTCTTGATTTCTTCTGAGTCTACAAGGACTTCATCATCTCTTACATGGTATGCTTGGTGTTGAATACCAATTCTAAATATGAAAGGTTGAGTCAGACTTCAAGTAGATTATGCTTCCTGTCAAGGTGGCTTCATTATCCTTTGACCAAGTCTTCTTTGAGTTTTGTTCTAATGTTTTAGTCATCTTTGGAGCCTTCTTCTCCTTACAATCAATCTCCATATGAGACATTCTAGATATCAAAAATAGCTTCTTCTTCATCTTCTTTGGTACATGGATGTATATTGTCATGTACACGACTTGGGTAGTCTACTTCATATGTAATATGCTGTCTTTTGTAACCTTCACTAAAGATTCCTTAGGGTTATCACATGTGACCTAAAAGAAGGTCAACATAACAACAAGGAAGAATAATAATAGTAATAGAGAAATAGCATGAATGGTCATCACAGTAGCTCCTTTAGAGCTATCACTTATGACCTACCTGAAACAAGGATCAAAAGTAAGAAATACAATATGAAATGAGATCAACACTCTTCTAGTGTTGTGATCAAACATTCCTCCATGGTGACCTGGAACCAACACAAGAAGTTTCTCCTAGAGGAGATGTTAGTTGTATCTAGTAAATGATTACATTAAGCATTTATCTCAATATGCTCACATGCTACCAAGTATAATACTTTTCAAATATTTCTACCTCAACTATAGTGTTTACTTGTAAAGGGGTGGTTATCAACTTGTCATGTGCAACTTTGAATCTTATCAACTTAATTAATCAAACCTGGAACCTAGAGCCTTGTCCTCAAGAATGAGTCTATTGTTTTTCTTCCAAGTCTCCTTCACTCAAAATGACAAGTGTTTTCTTCAACCTGTCTTCTGTACTAAGACAATATGCTATCTTGACAGAAAGTTGGGTTAGAGAATAAACTCTATGATATCAACTTTAATCAATCTAATACCTTGAATTTAATTTTGACCAAGGGTTAGTATGATGGTCATAGCTTCAACATGCAACCTAGATCAAAATAATGTCATAACAAATAGATGCATATCAGAATAATCAAACCTCTGTTGCACTATTCCACTGAATGTGTTGGATCTTGAGATCCTCCTAGATCTATGGTAAGAGATCCCTTTCTCCTACAAATACCCTTTAAATATTAACAGTTTAAATATATGTGAGTACATACCTCTGATAGCATTTGTAGGTAGTGGCACCATTTGGTAGAAATGGTAATAATTACCAACCCTTTTAAAACTTCAAGGGTGACTGTTACTAGTATTGCAGCTGATACTTCAACTGATTCTAAAACTACAATTGTGACTGCAACTTAGGGTTTTATGAGAAAACCCTAAATTTTCAAACTTCAAATTTTGAAATTATGATCTAGGGACTAGATGCATCGGGCTAAGGCGAGTTTGTTGGAGCTGTTAGATTTCAAAAATTTCAATTTTTTTCCCTTGAAACTTGACCTGCGGAAATTTGGACTGGTACTTCTGGTACTGGTTTTGGTTTCCTGGTTTTCTTGTACTTCTAGTTTTTTGGTTTTTTGGTACCAGTCAAAACTAGGGTTTGGCATTTCGGAGTATCTGACGCACTTTTCTAGATGGTTTTTAGGATAATATTTCTCTTCAACAAAAAACCATAATTTTCTTGTACGACAACGATGACGTTTTTCTTTATCTAGTGAAAGATGTTATCTTCAGCTTAGCTATGATACCATGTTAAGTTTTGAGCTATTATTAGGTTTATTTTCAATTTACTAGATAACAATAGCATAGGTAGGATCATTCAGAGAAACACAATCACAAGATACACAAAATTTATCCTAGGAAACCCTTATGGGGGAGAAAACCCAACAAAAACTTCCTTAATATAGATAGCCAATACAATGCCAAGACAATAAACCAAAACACTAGAGAATATCCAACACTGAGAAATGTGTCTCTCTCTTCTTTCTTCCCCCAATTGCAACTCTCCAAACTTGCGCACTTGATGAGTGAATGTGTGAGTGAACAAATGAGGCGCTAGCCTCCTTTATTTATACTAGTTTGCGAGCATTGGAAAGGTGTCTCTTCATTGGGCAGGGTCAACTTGTCTTCTTAGTGGCTAAAACCACTTTAATTAGGCCTAGGGGCTGACTTCTTAATTAGCATAATATAATTAGGGTTTGACCAATCCACAAAAGGGGATTTGGTTAATTACAATGACCGACATGATCAATCCACAAGATGGGATTGGCCTATTTAATAATGACTCAATAATAAATAGATGCTCTTTGTAGTTACAATATTTCAACAGGTAGTTCATGATTCAGTCGAGACAGTTGCATTGGGTAGATGTGAATCATGCGTTGAGATACTTGTGAGGCACAGTTGGATATGGCCTGAGATATACTTCCAGTCCTGACATGATATTGCAAGGATATGCTAATTCTGATTGGGCAGGGAGCACAATGGACAGGAAGAGCACCTATGGGTGTTGCTTCAGTTTGGGATCTACCATGGTTTCCTGGTGTAGAAAGAAACAAAATTTTGTGGCCTTGAGTACTGCAGAAGCTAAGTATATTGTAGTATGTACAATAGTATGTGAAGCAGTGTGGCTTCAGAAGCTCCTTGTAGGCTTGTTTGGACAAATGTTGGATCCCACCATGATTTATTGTGACAACCACAGTTGTGTGAACCTCTCATAGAATCCAGTGTCTCATGACAGTTCAAAACATGTTGAGATCAAGTTTCATTACATTCAAGATATGGTGAAGAGGAAATCAGTATTGGTGTAGTACCTTCCTATAGATGAGCAGATTGCAGATGTTCTCACCAAGCCCCTTTCCAAGTTGAAGTTCAAGTACTTCCGTGATAAACTTGGAGTGGTAGAGAATGCCCCTCTCGCTAAGAGGGAGTGTTGATGGTTGTAGCTTCATGAGACATCCTCCAGCTCATACTCCTAGATGGACTGAGTTGGGTTGACATATGATGATATAATTGGTTGGTTCCCAATGAACCTTGAGGTGCAACTCAAGAGATTGGGATATTTTCTAGGTCGTATTCCTCAATGGATTGAGCTGGGTTGTCCTATGATGATAATCCTCGATGGACTGAGTTGAGTATGACACTTATCAATGGACTTATAAGTTGTATTGGGTTGGTTCCCAATGACCCTTGGGGTGTATCCCATGTGGTTGGGATATTTTCTAGGTCGCACCCCTCAATGGACTGATCCGTTTTGACATGTGATGATACTTCTCGATGGACTGAGTTGAGTATGACACTTATCGATGGACTGATAAGTTGTACTGGGTTGGTACCCAGTGACCCTTAGGTTGTAGCCCAAGTGGTTGGGATACTATGGGTTGTAGCCCATCGTCCCTTGGAAGATAATGTGTTCCAAGAAGAACTATATCTCTAGAAGAACAAACAAGATGAAAATGGATATCATTAGATAATACACATGAAAGGATGAAATACAAGAATCTATTGCAAGCTAAGCCGAATCAATCATAAAGAAACTTAGAAGAAGCAAAGATAGAAAGAAGTCAACAAATCGAGAGGAAATTGGAAAAAGAATCATGACATTTTGTAGAAGACAACAAGATGGAAGCGTAGACTCTGTTAGACAAGAGAGCCAATTATATATTACAGAAGACAATAAGTATGCAGATAGAATCGTGGACTCTGTTAGATGGAGGGAACCGATTATATGCACTCTTACATGAAGCAAGGGTTAGGAGGGATCTAATCCTATGATCTAGTGAATATGATGAAATATATATATCCATGGTAGCATTCATGAAAGACAATATGTGTTCAGTTCAACTGCAGAAGAAGACTTCTTCGAAGAGAAGCTTTAAAGTATTCATGATTGTCTATCCAGATCCGTGATCCTATGATGAAAGGAAGAAGTGGAATCTCTAGGACATGGAATCTATAAGAAACTCCATGGACCTAAGAGATAAATAAAAACATGAAAAATAACATGAGGATTCCAAGAAAGAAAGAGGAACCAGAACAACCAGTCATTGTATCAAGAATCACAAGATTACCATCCTGATATGAACTCACTAAAAGAAATCAAGTAGAAGAACTGAAAGTCGTGATGAAGAATAGTGTATGGAAGAAGAATTATAAATGAAAGCATTGCGAGATCTAGAACCAGAGATTCTCCCAGATGGAGGGAGAAGACTATGATGATTACTTGTTCCAATACACCAAACATATCACTACATGAGTCATTATATCATCAACAACATCCATGAGTTGGAATTCTACATCAGATGAATGCAAAGAATGTTCTCCAGAGAAATTGAATAAAGAGCGTATGAAGAGCAATCTCAAGACCTTGAGGCATACCAGAAAGAGACTCTTTTATGCATATAGAAGAAGATAACTTGGTGGAGAACCTCCAGTGCACAGCAGAAGCATGGTGAATATTTCCTATAACATCAATATGACTACTCAGTAGATCAGATCTCATGATGACAAAAGAAGTGCCACATAGATATGTTCTAGTTTTCCAACTATGATATACTGTATTGTTCAGATCTACATGAAGCCTTCACAATGTTCCAGACTAAAGTACATTTGAAATCAAGCATTACATTATCCATAATGAAGTCTAGAAAGGAGAA
>SNQJ01S0042176.1:8265-19669 GCA_010110895.2 Picea sitchensis | reverse complement strand
TGTGTTACTTGGTGTGGTAGTGAACCACTGGATTGTAGTTATGTACTACTATGGATAGACACAGTTGTGTTCTATTTATGTTCTAACTTCCTTGAAGACTATTAGCATTTTATTGAAAATAATCACCATCCAGACCAATGATAAACATAGATTTTCTAGATGGAAATTGGTTCAAAGCATTTACTCCTCTAGATTATAAGAGTGGCTCTTGTATCACTCTATGGTGTGAGTGACTTATCCAACATCATGTATAATTAATTAGATGAAGTATGGTTTCGAGAGATGATGCAGCTGATGGTGATGGTGATGCTCATGATCTAGTCATGAAATAGTCTAAATGACTATATTGATTCCACCGAGTAAATGGTATATTTTTTTGCTCAAGACCATTACCTGTAATACCTTCCTAGCTAGAAGGGAGTGTTAATATTATGGTAGCAGTTCCTAGAATCGCAGAATCGCAGTTCCCAGTTGGTGCACACTGCAGTTCCCAGTTTGGTGTGCACATGTGGAGGAGGGTTGCAGGTGCAGGTGCAACAGTAGCTAGTTTTTAGTATTGGCTTGGACTATATTTTGTCTAGGGTTTGGACTATCTGATCAATTATTGTTGGTGCGCTATCCTTGGAGGAAGATGCACTACACCTTGTTTGGCTATCTAGCCTAGGGTTTTCTTCCGGAGTAATTCTCAGTCAAGGTTAAGGTGCTCGGAGGGTGGCTTTGGCCTATGGTTGGGTGACGAGGGTATCGTCAATGGTAAAATGAGAACACAATATTCTAATCAAAGTGCACCCTGGAGAGAATGTATAAACCCTAAGGAATGTATGTCCTTGATTGTTGAGCCTGGACCATTCCCCACCCTGGGCCATTCCTCCTACACTAATCAAAGTGCACCCTGGAGAGAATGTATAACCCTAAGGAATGACTGTCTGTACTAGCTACACATGGCTCCCAATCCTAGGAAGATAAATTAGTACATGTACGAGTCTTGTATGTGATAGCTACACATGTATACCTTGCACATGTACACTAGTATGTATAAGTGTTTTAAATTGACGTTTTTGATTATTTGATGCGGATGTATGAATCATGTGTCATTACCCTTGTATTGTAAATCACTCTAATTTTGGGACGAAGTTTCTTGAAGGGTGGGTGTATGTAACAACCCAAATTGATTAATTTTATCATAGTTTTTAATTTAAATTCAATAAATTATTAAAATATATTAATACATCTTTTATTATTTTATTATTAAAGGTGGGTGAAGTAATTAATGGGGAGATAAGGTTGTTGGGAATTGATGGGCAGATAAGGTTGTTGGGAATTAATGGGGGGATAAGGTTGTTGGGAATTAATGAGGGGGATTTGAGAGAGGAGGATAAGAAAGAAGGGGAGGACTTGGAAAATCCATCTTATTTCTATTTGAGGATTTCTGAATTTCAAAAGGGAGAGGAGGAGGAGGACGAAGTTGGAGAAATGGTTTTTGGGAAGCTCTCATAGGGCATTGGTGTTGCTGGGAATTTTGGGATTGGGATCCAGGAAACTGCAAGGATTCCTGGAGCTAGGGAGCCGAAGAGGCTATTCCTAGTTGGCTTGGAGGTTAATATTCAATCTGGGCAAGAACAAGAACATGATCAAATAGAAAAGGGACTAGATAACCAACCTAAAGGTGTAGCTATGTATTATAATGTTGTTTTCATTATTCTTCTTATTATGTTGTTATCATTGTTATGTTGTTACTGTTTATTACTAGTTTATTCCAAGTATGAGAAAATTTTTAGTCATTTCAATAGGAGATTGTTGAAATTATTTATTCATTTTGAATCCTGAAATAGGTAGGCTTTATAGCATTCGTTATGTAAAGATATATATGGACATGGAATTTGTCACTCTGCCATCCTGGGAACCCATGAGCATAGACATGGGACTAAGGATAGAACCAGAAACGAATAATAGAGGGGAAGAAGAAAAGGGAGAATGGATAAGTATAGAAGAAGAAAAAGAAAGGGAGCAAAGAACTGTATGCCTCATAGAACAACACTTAGTGTGATAATTATCAAGCGATAGAAACACATCAACTATGGGAAAAACATGTAGCTGGACAAATTGGACAACGTATGCAGACCAATTTTTTTTATAACCATACCTCTTAGTCTTAGGCATACACATTGTATCTACTGTGACACATTGCAGTCCAACTTTTTCAGATGTGGCACATAAGGCTCCATCTTTATGCCCAATTACTATCTTCTTGTTTCAATGTACCAATACAGAGAATACAATGGACATGAAAGCAAGCTGCTATGTAGGAACACATAAAAAAAAAGATGGGAGTACAAATTTATTTAATTCAAGATAGCAGCACAAAACATAGAATTGACATGAAGACAAGTTAATATACATGAAGATATGGAGTATCTAAGGAAAAAAAAATAGAGTTTCAAATCAGTGCAACAAATATAGACAGAGTAAATGAAAAACAATTGGATATGGAACACGGGTAGAAATGTGCACCTTTGCATCGATTCTTCTACATTTATGATTAAGAGTTCTTTTCCTTGTCCAGTTTTCCTATTTGTTTCTATGAAAAAAAGTACAAAACAAAATGGACATGAACATAAGTTGACATGTAAAGAAAAAAACAAGGAATATGTACATAGAGTAAATAAAATAGAATAAAAGGAATAGAGTAATAGATAGTATTAGAAGAATGACCGTTTTTTTTTGTTTTTGGTTCATCCATGTTTGTGTATATATAAAAGTTTGTGTAAAAAACGTTTGTGCCCAAAATCAATTACAAAGCACGGAAAACTAAGAAGTTGGATAGCTTGGTTTTCTGCAACAAGATAGACATATATGCTTTGAAACATAGAAATATGATTTTGCAATATGTTTGATGTATATTTCATAATTCAAGGGAAATAGAAATTGTATTGTGATCGGACCAGTATGTGTACAAAAAAGGGAAAACTAAGAAGTTGGATAACTTGGTTTTCTGTAACAAGCTAGACATATATGCTTTGAAACATAGAAATATGACTTTGCAATATGTTTGATGTATATCTCATAATTCAAGTGCAATACCAATTATATCGTGATCAGACCAGTATGTGTCTAAGATAAAGACGTTGTATTGAGAAATGGGTACATTTGACCATACATGGTCAATAAATGTGTTTTGTACATGGCTTGTGTTGTTCAAAAGAAACCAAAGATTGTATTTGCACATGTAGTTTTCCAATTCTTTTGTTCTTGCATTATTTTGTAGCATGTCAATATTGAAATCTCCTATAATGGCAATGGTTTCGTTTAGATGCAAATGGTCTAATGCATTGGAAAGAACATTTAGTATGTTGGAGAATGTTGCATGGGGAGCAGCATAGAGATTCAATATTGCAATTTCTGATCCTTGGAAAAATACTTTTGCAAGCACCATCTCAACATCGGTTTCTTCAAAATGTATATGCTCCAAAATTTTTACATGTTTTTTCACCAATATCATCACCACATGTGTAATGTAACTCAATATGCAATTATGATTTGGAAATTGCTTGTTTTGCATGCATAATGCCATATATGTTTCCTGTAAGCACATAACATCGGATTGCATTGTGTCATAGTCATTGAGTATATAATCCATGTGTTCATGTAAGTTGTGCATGTTAAGTGAGAAAATTGATACAACTGAGTTTGTTTGTATGGATTGGTAATCATACTGCAGATGCCACTTTGCGGTAGTCATGAGGCATTGCATCTCAATATCAACTTTGTGTTTGACTTTGAAGTGATCTTTTGTAATAGGACTTATTAAATATAAGGAATATATAATTCTGACACGAGACAATGTTGTGTATACAAGTCCATGTATTTGAATTCCAGTAGGCTCAGATGAAACACTATCAAATGTTATTCCTTGTGATCCATGCATTATATATGCACATGCAAGTTTAATTGGAAAAAAATTTCGAATCTTCATTCAACCTGTCTTTGTTGATGTCGATACTAGTTTTGATATTCGCAAGATAGGTGTCCAATCGCTTGCAGTGTTTGAATTATATAGATAAGCCAACTTGTTTTATTGTTGGTGGCCTATATGCGGTTCATGGAACTTAATCTAGAGGACATCGATTTTTTTTGTTTTCGTATAGACTTTGAGTATTCCATCTGCACCATTGACCAAGCTATCCTATGAATCATAGTTGTAGGCATATATTTCAACGAACATGTCTAATTTCAGGACAAGTTGCAAAGGTAAAGTGGTTATATGTTCATGATGTGGAACATTTCCATGGTTGTATTTGATCCAGGTGGATATCGGTGGCCACCCACCTTTTCTGACTGGCTCAAAACTATTTTCTGGCAATTTTGGCAATTTACTATTTTTAGCAGGTTTTAACTTCCGGGGCCATTTTGAGGGCGTAAATGAAGTTTTTTCAAGATCAAGGTTCTCAGTGATATCCGAAGGCATAATTGAGCCCCCAAAATGAATCTCCTCGATGATACCTTTCCAATGAGCTATCACATGCCTAAAACGGAGATCGTATGCAAAAGTTACGACCCCAGGAAATTGATGTACTCACTTACCCAAACGGGGCCCACATGACTTTTGGCGCTTCATCTCCTAGGGTTAGGTTTTTGGATGTCTAGGACTTTTGGCATTCCCATTTATTGTAAAAATGCCTTCAGAGCCTCATTGTAATCATCTTCTTGCGAATGCGAGTAGCCGTCACATCTCTTCTCAGAGATAAGCTGCCACCATTCTAGCGAGTCTTCCACTCTGTATTTTTAGAGTCTCTGTACATTTCTTTCATTAATAGAAATCATGTATTACTGTATATCTATGTTTATGGTTGCATCTTCGATACATTTTTGTTATATTATTGAATATCTGCGATATCTCTGTGCATTTCTTTATTATATCTCCACTCTCATTTCATGCTGAAAATAATCTGGATCAGTATTCTTCGAGGTCAATTGAATTGATGATGATATCATCGCTAGGCATGAGCGATAGCATGTGCTTGTTATGCATTGCAACATCCCTATTCGTGTAGAACAGGTAAGGGGAGGTTGGATCTATTGGTGCAGGTCACATGCACCTGGAATTGATATATGTTAAGTCATCATGTGTTTGGTTGTTTGTTCACATTCTATTCAGAATTGCAATAAATGTTTCATCTGTCTGGTGCATTGTAGCATGCAATTCAAAGAATTTAATATTGTCTTTCCAGAAGTCATGCGTCACTGTTTGCATGTTGACCATAGGTTGTTCAAATATCAAAGAATATTGGATGGGTTGTTCTTGGTAAAGATCACCACAAAATATCATGTCAATGTTTCCAAAGTATTTCGTGTGCACATGTTTTATGTTTCTTATTCGGTTGTCAATGGAATACAAGAAGTGACTTCCAATCAAAGATGCCTCATCTATGAAGACAAGTTGTAGTTCATCATAAAGCTTAGACAAGGTATCTAACATTTCCTTGCTGAGTGGAAGAAACTGTGACTTGTTAAAAGGCATAAAAAATGCAGACTGGATTGTTGTTCCACCTGCATTATATGCAACTTTTTCTGTGTATGAGACTATTAGGCCCTTTGGTTTCATAGGATCATAGGAATTGTTTGAATCATAGATTCGTATAAGCATTTGGAATAGTGATTTCGATGTGAATGTCTTTCTTGTTCCTGCTTTGCCTATAAGGAACAAGTGCATAGGAGTGTGCATGCTCAAGCGTTTTTTAAGCGCAATGTCCTTTAGAATTTTTTGTTGTTCTCAATTCAACAAACGTCTAATTCTGTGGTATTAATTGTTTTCAATAAGGAAAGGATATTTTGTGACTTGAAAACCAAGATTGATATGTTTTTCAATGTTGCCAACTCAAGGACGAGGCAAATCTGCTTGCAAGTCATAGGACTCACAGGGAGTTCTAGATGTTTTTCGGTTTGTGAATGTATCATCAAGATTGTTAGGGTTTTCTAGTTCACTAATTGCACTTTCTAGATCACCCCATGTTGGATTAACATTGTAAGTAAACCTAGATTCATTGGTTTGCACCATAGTCTCAGAGGTAACATACGCAACTTCCCATGTAGGGAAGTTATGTTTTAATGTGTTTTCGTTTTCATCGAATGAAATGTATAACAATAGTTTTTCTCTACAATAGTTTTCATAGTCAGTATGTTTGTTGTATTTGACAAACTATATCACAGAGGATTTTTTTCTTTTTGATACGGGTACACCATTTTTTTTGTAATGCAATACAAATTCTACTAAGCAGATATGCTTAATAGGAGATGGACGCTAGATGTAATAATCAATAATAGAGTGACATAGCATGTCCTCTGAAATGTCACTAGGACGTGGATATCCATAGAACAGTGTTGGGAAGTTCATTTCCTCAAAAAATTTGTCCTTGAATATTCCAAGTGGATGTCGCCCCTTAGCGGGTGCAATTTTGACAATCTTGTCTTGCAAGTCACTAATGCGTTGTGAATCAGTGAATCCATGTGCCAATTTCTCAACAGGTGTTTCATTCTATGATTCATCGCTTGTATCAAATTCACTAGCAGTTTCGAGAGTCTGTGAAGAGCTATCATCCCCTTCTCCAAGAACATTGTTCTAGTTCTCATTTATACAAATGTTTTGTGCTTTCTACAACACCCCGGAACATAATTATTTTAATACTTTCATGACAATATGCAAACACACTTTACCTATCTCATATGCATTCTTGTATTACAAACATATTTTGAGAGCCACAACAATTTTCATTGTATCGCTAATGAATTGTGGCAAGGATTTTTGCACAACATCTAGTTAGATAGGCACATTAATAATTGATCTTGTTAAGCCCATTTGAGGTCGTTTATAGCCCCAGGGTCTGATTTGTGCAAATTAAATTCAGAGAGATACAAGTCTCTCTTCAAGTTTTGTAAGTGAACTTACATCTAGTAGTGGTGTATTACATTTTATTTGGTTAGGCATTGCAAATTGTGGCAGTTTTCCATTTTCAAGTGACCGTTTGCATGGAAGAAAATTTTTTGCACTGGAAAATATTTTATCATTTAGTGTCAAGAAGAAGTATTCTTCTTCCAAATCAGGCGTGAAAGACTTAGTTTTTTTTATGAAATTCAATTGATCGCAAATTACACATGCAATGGAAGGAGTGTATTTGATTTGTTTCATATAGGTCTGTCTTGCATCTTTCTTCCGTAGGGAACTGTGTATAGAAAGTGTTCAATAGTTTTCATTGGTAGCCGTGCATGGTGCTGGTTCTAGCCCATGAAATATGATTTTTTCCTCTAGGACAATGCCATGACCATTGTGGGATATGTGATCATACCTGTTTCTCTTGTGTTGTGCATGAACAATTTTTTTTAGGTTTTGATATGTCAGTTTTTGTCTAGAAGGAAGAGTAGTAATGTATTTTTTGCTCTCACACATGTCCTTTTTCAAGTTGTGATAACTTAGTCTATGTTTTTTGTTCAAGGGCAGGATGAACTCATGGAAAATGCGATGAGTTTCATTCTAATTAAATAGCATGCGACGCTTATGTAGAGTCGATGTGGTTTGGCTGGCATTGACACTAGACCCTGAACCGGTAGTATTTCCTATACCACCAATGTATTTTTTTCTCTCACGTATGACCTTTTTCAAGTTGTGATAATTTATCCTACATTTTTTGTTTAAGACCTATATGGCCTCATCACAACTGGGATGAGTTTCACGTATGACATTTTTCAAGTTGTGATAAGTTAGTCTACGTTTTGTTTTTAAGCCCTATATAGCCCCATCACAACTGGGATGAATTTCATTCTCATTAAATAGCAGGCTATGCATATGAAGATTTGATGCAGTTTGGGTGGCATGGACAGTGGAACCTGAACCAGTGGTATTTCCCATCAAAGGTTTATAATGGATATGTGGCATATCTGTTTTCAACGAGATGATGTCAATTATTCGATCATAGTTTGAATCAATACACCAGGAATGGACAGTGTCATCTGGTAGGGCCTACCAAACCTAGATATTTACTCTGAATATGATAGATAACCATTACAAACATAATCTGCCACCCTCTACATTTCCGTTTTCATATGATAGTGCCATGTTTACAAGGTATTCTTTCCAACTTCCATTTGTCGGCATATTTTGTAGGATATATGGTGAAAGATGTTCATGCAAGAAGCTAAAAGCCTATTGGCTGTCGCCTATAATTGCATTGCAAAAGGATTGTATAGTGTAAAGATGATGCAGGAGCATCTCCCACATCAAGCGAGCCAGCGCAGAGACAATCAGACAGCTGAACGAGCGCCATCACAAATTTTGAAGATCACCTTCGAAGTTGTTGCGCGATCTTAAATGAGTCATTTAAGAAGAGGCGGACTTGTATATTGTAAACAGACCTTGAGCCTTTAGCTCTCGTCCTTAGTAGGTAGAAGGCATTTAAAGTAGTTAATGCAGGTAGATAGAATTTAATTCTAGATTAGACAGTTTTAGAGCGCAAGAGGGAAATGGGATATAGACACCCTCATTGTGTATTGTAAGTTAGTTAGAAGCATTGGAGCATAGAAGAGAAGAAGAGAGCTGTGTAAGAACACCCATGT
Organism: Picea sitchensis; assembly: GCA_010110895.2. Lineage (NCBI taxonomy): Eukaryota > Viridiplantae > Streptophyta > Pinopsida > Pinales > Pinaceae > Picea > Picea sitchensis. The sequence continues at coordinate 11,065 of SNQJ01S0042176.1, read as the reverse complement.
ACAGATATTTGAATTAATAGAAGAGTTTGATTCAAATTCATGGTTTGTGTTTGTTCTCTGTGTTTTGATGCTAAATGTTTGCTTCCTGTTATGCATTTGATTTATGTTCTTTGTATATGATTTCATGTTTGAGTTTGAAGTCTGAAGGGAAAATGGAATGATTTTCAATTGTTTCTCTATCTGAGTAAGAATTCCTGCAAGGAGTGCAGTTGAATAGTCCGCAAGGAGTGCGTTGACAAGAATTCAGGGTTGCGTCTCTGAAGCTCAGATAGCTTTTGTTCTCATTCACTCAAAAGTGAAGTTGGGCACAGGAGCCGTGAAAGGAGTGCGCAGGCCGAGTGAGGTTCAGGGTTGCAAACCTGAGCAAGAGTTGAAGGACTGTTGTTGCAGGAGTGCGCAGAGTTGAAAAGATTCAACACTTAGACATGTTTGAAGGTTGCCGCAAGGGGTGCGAGCAGGAGGTTTTTTCTAAGAAGACGTAGAGTCATGGAAAAGATCGGGAAGGATAAGACCTTTGAATTTTTTGAAGGACAACGTAGAGAAGTTGTGCCTTGAAGGTTGGCAAGAAGTATCGCAAGTTTGTACGCAGGAGGACAAGTTCTGCGGAGGAACACTTGGTCATTTCATAGATTTCATCAAAAGGAATGGATGGTCGGTATTCTCTGAGGAGGATTCGTGATATCCCATTATCCGTTAGATCTCACAGAGGTGCAGGGAAGTTACAGTGGAAGTGTCGAAGGGGTCAAAGCTCAGGAGGGGCAGGGCCATTGATCTGAGCCACAAGGATCGTCGAATTTACACGTAGAATCGTGTATTGGGGTTTCGTGGGTCGAAGTCCCGTAACACTGCATCAGAAATCGCGATATCACGATATGCGATATCCCAAAAAGGCTAAGGGAACAGTGTGGGGGCCACAAGGGTCAATCAGTGGACAGGTGGAAAATATATCAGGGTTTTGCAGTGAGAAGTTTTGAAACCATTACCTCAGGATTCGCGATACCACGAAATCCGAAGTGCCGATAAGGTGAAGTGACGTGGAGGGTCGAACTCGCACGTGTTTCGGAGTATCGTCATATCGAGATTCAAGGTTCAGTAAAGCAAGTTTTTCGACATTGCGAGTGCCGAAATCACGATAGGGAAAGTCCCGATAGGAGAAGGAAAGGGTCAGTGTTGACTTGTATTGGGTTTTAGGGATTCGAGAACCGAATGCTCGACCTTTGTATTCGTGAAGTCACAAAATCTGATCTCCCGATTGTAGAAAGGGGGATCCCACAAGATTTATGTGGGTGCAGATTTCCCGATAGGGAAATAGAAGAACTTGAGGGAGTTCTTTGGGCCATGAGAAAGGAAATATCCTGTGAGCGTACGTGCTTGCGAGTGCGTGCTGCGTCAGTTTGGTATCAGAGCACAAAAAGGTTCTTTGCTTTCTGTAACAGAGAAGAAGAATAATTCACCATTCCGCCAAGGAGAGATAGACAGTCACCCGATCCAGAGGATAGGGAAATTCCAAGAAGAAGAGGCAGGCAGATGACAGATCCAGTAATGGAGAGACAAATGCATGATCTACGAGCTAGACTCGAAGATATGGAGACAACGCAACGACGCACAGCTAGTGCAGGGGATCTTAGTGATTCCGAGAGTGAAGTTGAGGTTGAACGAGAAGAAGAAGTTGCAGCTGAAGATGCATCAAATGAGCGTTTGATCAGAGCTATTACCAGGATGGGTGCAAGAGCAAAGATGGACATTCTAGTTTACAAGGGAAACTTGGATGCAGAGGAGCTTCTAGAATGGATTAGAGCTCTATATACATACTTCGACTATGAAGATGTTGAAGAGGACAAGAAAGTCAAGCATACTGTCACATGATTGAAAGGACACACAACATTGTGGTGGGATGAACTACAAGCTGGCAGATGCTGCAAGGGCAAGTAGAAGATCAAGAGATGGGATAGAATGATCGTGAAGATGAAGGCGAAATTCATCCCGAGAGATTATCAAATTACTCTGTTCAGGAGGATGCAGAACCTGAGACAGAAGATGATGACAGTGAAAGAATACACTGAGGAATTCTACAAAATGAACATCAGGGCAGGTCATTGAGAGAGCGATGATGAAAAAGTTGCCAGATATATGAATGGCCTGAGATATGATATCCAGGATGAGATGAGCATGGTAACCATCCGAACGGTGGAAGATTCTTATCAGATTGCTCTGAAAGCGGAGGAGAAGCTGAGCCGAAAACAAAGTCAGAGAGGCAGAGGTAGAAGTCAGCCCAGAGGCAAATCAATTGCCCAGGATAAATTCTAGAAGCCCAGGGAAGACTGGAAGAAACCTCAGACTTGAACCCAGAGAGGTGGAACTTCACAGCGTGGGCGATATGTTGAACAGAGAGGACATCATATTGAGCAGAGAGGAGACTATATTGATAACAACACTTTTCCTCGTACTAGAGGCAGAGGAAGAGGAAGACGTGGAGTAATCACATGCTTCACATGTGGAAAGAATGGGAACAAGTCCTATGAGTGTCCAGATAAAAAGAAGGACATTGGAGAAGATCACATCGCCAAGGCATAGAGGTGGGATGTTGAGGCAGAAGATGTTGAAGGTGAAAGATCGTTGATGATGCGAAAAGTCCTTTTGACACCCAAGAAGGAGGTGGAAAGTTCAGTCCAAAGGACCAGACTTTTCAGGACTGCTTGCAAGACCAAGGATAGGATATGGAAGTTCATTGTAGACAGTGGTAGCATGGATAATCTTGTTTCTACAGAGATGGTAGAGAAGCTGGAGCTGGAGACGACTG
>SNQJ01S0042175.1:77729-88977 GCA_010110895.2 Picea sitchensis | reverse complement strand
TTTATTAACCTTTAGTTAGATTTCTTAGCTCAGATCATTTCTCTCTGGTTTTCATAGAAGACCTTAGAGCGGCCAACGGAGCCGTTAAACTCGTCAGGGTGGTCCATTCCAAATGGCTTGGGTTATTTAGACAACCCCGGACCAGTTCCACTCTCCCAGTTGACGGACGGTCAATTTCGCCCGTCAACAATTATCAAATACCAAAACAGAAGGAATGCCAAACCTTGTAATTAGTTGTTGTTCTATAAATTGGATGACAATTTTCTCATTTACATGGGTCAGAGGAATGGCTTTTGCCCACTTTGTGAAATAGTCAGTGGCAGTAAAAATATACTTGTGCAATTTTGAAGAGTTGGGCGTAATTTCTCCCATCATATCCAACCCCCACTGCTCAAAAGGTCTAGAGACATTTACAGGTTGAAGTGGGATTGTTGCCCTTCTCTCCTTGCCAACACGTATTTGACATGTCTTACAATTCCTAGCGTAAGCATGAGCGTCTTTGAACAAAGTGGGCCAATAATAGCCGGCTCTCAAAACCTTATGAGCGGTGGTGTTTCCTACAAAATGTCCCCCGGAGGGGACATCATGGAGTTCTTTCAACACTTTATCGGCGTCTTCGCATTCGATACACCTCAGTAATACCCCATCATAGTTTATCCAGAAGAGTACTGAATTTATGAGGTGATATTGTGTGGATTTTAATCGGAGCGCTGTCCTTTCTCTGGGGTTGAGGTTTTCGGGACAAGTCCTGTGATGTAATAGATGAGCCAAATCCTTGTACCAGGAGTCCGGTCGTAGGGAAATGTATGTTGCTTCACCACACCATAGTGCTATTTCATTACCCCACCCCGGATCTTGGTTTGCTTGATCTTGAGCTTCGGCTGCGAGCTTGCACAAACCTTGTCCTTTTACTAACTTGGTGGGTTTTGTATCTAGATCAAATTCTTGGACTACCGCAATCCAGTTCCCTCTTCTTTCTCCCATTTCTTGTTGGGTAAACAAGGATCAAACTGCGAGGTGTGGCACAATCACCTTGGTGTGATTCTTAAGGATGTACGACCTAAAATGTTTTACTGCTTTATAGACCGCGTAGGCCTGCTTGTCTACGGCGGGGTAATTCAGCTCATCTCCTTGAAGGTTGGTGTTCATAAATGACACCGAGGCTTCGTTGTTTTCATCGCCTTTCTGAGTCAAAACCGCAGCTAGTGATTGGTCAAAGGTGAAAGTATAAAGGTTAAAGTCTCTATTGAAATCAGGACTTCACAATACCGGGCCCCAGGATATGGTAGCTTTAATATTTTTGAAAGCATATTTTCATTCATCATCCCACTTAAACTTGGAATCTTTGTGAATAATTTTTTGTAAGGGTTTGATGATTTCGGAGAAGTCGGGGGTGAATTTCCTTATGAAATTAATTTGCCCGAAAAAAGACTGCATAGCTTTCTTGTTATGGGGTAGCGGGAGTTGAGCTATGGCTTTAATCCTTTCAGGGTCTATGCGAATTCCCGCTTGAGATATAATATGACATAACAACTTACCTTCTTCAACACCGAAGATAGTTTTCTTAGGATTCAGTGATATACTGTGTTTTCGTCATCTTTCAAAAATCTAAGTGTTGGATGTGTTCTTCTCTATTCTTCAAATACATGGTTACGTCATCTAAATATACTACCACACACTTACTTATAAGTCTCGGAAATGTCATGTCCATTGCCCTTTGAAAGGTTGATCCTACATTAATCAAGCCGAAAGGCATGTGTTTATAAGCGAAGGTTCCCCATTTGGTCCGAAAGGTAGTTTTTAATCGGTCTTCCCATGAAACCAGCACTTGGTTGTATCCTAAGAAACCGACTAGAAGGGAGAAAATTTCTGAGCCCAACACAGTCTGTAGGAGTTTCTCCATCGGCAGGACGGGATAATTGTCCTTTTCTTAATCTCTGTTGAGATTCTGAAAGTCTACGCATAATCGGATTTCTCCTGACTTTTTCCTTACTGGAACAAGGTTCGCTACCCAGGCGGAATGTCTAACTTGGAAAATTATTTTTGCATCTAAAAGCTTCCTTAACTCTTGATACATGAGGGGTTCCAAGGATGGGTGGTACTTCCGGAGATTTTGTTGAAAAGGTTTTATTTCGGCTTTCAACGAGATGGTGTGTTGAATGATGAGGGTATCATATGTTTTCAAATCTTTATAGGACCAAGCGAACACATCCTGGTATTGTCTGAATAATTTGAGGTAAGCTTTCCTCTCCTCTTTAGATATCGTTTTGCCAAGATTCACATACTTTGGGTTGTCTGGGGTTCCAAGATTTACAGTTTCATGGAGGGGATAGGAGCTACCAGTATTTGCGTTTTTAGGTCCTTTGAATCGTTCCTTTAAATCAAACAAATTCTTTAGATTCGCTATCCCTTTTGGAATTGTGTGAGCCTTTGGTTTATCTGCGTGTTGACCCTCCCGAAGAATGGTTTCCATTAGTTGTTCTTGGAACTCTTCATCGTCTATAGCGAGGTATCTGAAGTTGTCTTGATTAGTCAAGAAGCTTATGATCTGTTCATCCCCCTAAAAGACTTTCCAATTAGAAATATTATTAGGTACCGATGGCTTGTAGAGAAGTTCTACAGTGAATCGGGAGGCTTCTTAATATTCTAAAGGTGAGAGTCTTGAAGCAGCGGTGGGAGTCAGCAAGGATATTCTTCGCTCTGGGGATCGTCGTGATATTGAAAGCCTCAAAGCGTTCTATCAGCCTCTACACCTCCTATTGGTAGTTCTTAAGATGAGGGGAGTTGTAGTGTATGGTGTTTCTCACTTGTCTAATGATGATTTCCAAGTCTCCGAACACCTTTAATTACTTGACATTAAGATCTATGGATTTCTTTAACCCTTGTACTAGGGATTCATACTCGACAGTGTTGTTGGTGCACTCGAATTATAGTCTACAAGACAAGAAATGGTGTTTACCTTTTTTATCGATGAGGATGCACCCTACTCCCAAACCCTCTTGTGACTTGGATCCATGAAAATAAAAGGTCCAAATTCGCGAGTGACGATTTCTATCCCAATCAGTGTTCTGTTATTCGATCTTTTCTTCCGGAAGACCTAACACTAGGTTTTAACAAAAGAGAGAATCTTCCATTGGCATCAGGAATTCTTCTTGAAAGGTCATTTTGGAGTTTTGAGTAAGCGAAACATTAGACAGGAGAGGAGAAAAATTGCCAAAGTGAGAATCACAAGAATAGTTCCCTAATATGGGAAAATCGGTAGAGCTGGTTCGTTCAGGGTTTCCAGGTCAGTGATCGTATGTTTCATGTATCTTTCCCTATCGATTTTGATCATGTTCTTGTATCCCTTCAGCGGTAGCCAAAGGTGTGCCCATTCTGTGCTAAAGTATCCGTTTAGTTTTTCGAACCAATCTCGGCTCAATAATAGCCCATATGCCTCAGGGATATCCACCACAATGATGTCAATCACCTGCACGAAATTAGGATGAGTGGATATCATGATCATCACCTCTTTGAGTTCCCCCATGATATTGACCTAGGTATTGTCTAGTTGTATGACATGCTTATCACTTTTTAGAGGTACAACACCTAATTTGTTACAAACAGCCAAGGGCATGACATTAGAAGATGCCCCGGAGTCTACTAGACAATTGTGGAGATTCCTGTTGAAGAATTTGAATTTTAAAAGGAAAGGTGGTACAAAAGGCCTCTCCTTCCTGCCTTATGAGTAGGTGTTTATCGTTGGTTTGCTTGCCAAATCTGTAGGGGGAAGATTCTTCTCCTGACCATCGTCGGTGGTCAGGTTTTTTACCAAACTTATAGCTTGCAACAGAAGGTCTTTCTGCTGACGGATTCTACATATGTCCATAACTGATACATTAGCTTTCAGCTTCTTCAAATATTCTATTACATTGTAATCTAATTTAGGAGAATCATGAGTATGGATACTTATAGCTTTGTTACCGGGAGTGAAAGGTATTCTCGGGCGATTGGGAGTTAATTTACTTTGTGAGGCATGGGTGGCATCGGTATCTTTTGGGCTAGCTTGACCCTTACTACATGTCTGTATCACCGATATCTCTGAGGGTGGTCCTTGATATTTAAACAGATCATCCAAATATACGATCACGTCGGAATCCCATATCAGCATGGTGATGTCTTGTGGTGGGTCAGCCTCTTCCTGATCGGCAATATTAAGGGCCGAACTACTAGATGGTTCGGTCAGAGAGACTTTGTCTAGAAAATGATTGGCCATTAAATTCATGGCGTGGACCCACTGAGTGAATTCCCTTTCTGAGTGGTTCTCTTGGTGGTAAGTACAGAAAGAATCAGATGTGACATTCCCTAGATCAATGTTTAGGTTGGCTGGGGGAGCTTCAATTGCTTTGAACGGCTAGTTTCTTTTAAAGAAAGGCTTATAGGGTCTTTGTCTTTGGTTTCCCTCACCTGCATTTCTTTTCATATCTATAATCTCATTTGATAGTTTCTTGACCATGCATTGCAGGTCTTTTATATCCCCATTACCTTTGTCAGGAGTTGTTTCAGTCGGCTTCTCTGGCGGTCTAGTCAAGAGGAGTCCTCTCCTAGGAGGGGGGTGGCTTTCTTTTCTCACTAGAGAGCCCTGGCCTTCTTTACATCCTTTCATATGGAACTCTATCATCTTGGCCTCTTCGAAATTCTCTGCGAGGTTTTTCTTAGCAACTCTCTTAACGAACATTGAAATAGAGGCCGGAAGCTCATTGGCATAGACCTCGATTTGAAACTCTTAAGTAGGTTTCGTCGCGGGCTGAAATTTGTTTAGGATAGTCATGAATCTTTGATTGAAATCTTTGACCCTTTCTTTTGGGGTCATGGTGGCTGCAAATAATTCGGCCATAAGGGCTCCCGTGGTAGTTTCTTCAACGAATTTGTCTAGGAAATCCTTTTGGAACTTAGTCCAGCTGGTTATGAATCCTACTGGCAAATTAAAATACCATGTGGAAGACGAGTTCTCAAACGTGTAGGGGAAAAGTCTGCATACTACGTCTTCATGTTGAACGTTCATAAGCTTGATTGCAAGTATGAATTTATTGATATGATCTTCGGGCAATCCTGAGGTTTCAAGATCATACTTGGGGAGCAACTTTTTCAGGTGCCGAGGGAGATTGTGTACTCATCCCTAGATAGCCACGACATCCTCGGTCAACCAAGGTTGGTTGTCTTGAAGTGGAACTTCTCTCTCCTCCTCACGACCATTGTTCCCTTCCATATCTTCGGAGTCAGAGTCAGGCTCTTCCTCTTCCGAAAGGTCGTTAGGTTCGGAGATGTCATCGGCTGGCATCTCGGGTATGAGTTCAAGAGGTTCTTGGATTTCGATGATCGCAAAATCTATTAAGTCTTCGACGGAATGTATGAAAACTTCGTCGGGAGTGTTGACTACTAGTCTTCTTTGTTGTTTTCTTCAAGGGAGGATGGGTGTGAAAGGAAACGCGCCGATTTTTCGGGCGTAGGCTCTGGTAATCCTTCTAAACCGATTCACTTCCTCGTGAGGGAGGGCGTAAGGTATTTCAGGGTGAATATATCCTTCCTCGGAGTGGGGTGAGTTATCCGCTTCAGGAGTACTCAGTAAAGGTGTGTTGTTTGTTGGAGCCATGCATGTGGGATGTTACGAATCTATAGGCTGTTTGAAATGTCAGGAAACTTTCATATCCAACCATTCATTCTGAGGCCCTCCTTCTAGCACCAATTCTATTGATGGGGCCTAAATCCCCTGACTCAACATCAGGAACCAAACTCGCCATCGAGGCCCAATTAGACTCTACAGCATTTGGAGTGGAATGGTTCTCCAGATCTTACGATGTGGCCAAATGATCGATGAGCTTTTGTGTTTTCGGATGAAGGCTCTTCCTTCACTTTGGATAGTTCTTCTCTGTATTCTCTCTTATATGGGGGCTGGTACGAGATATGCAAGCCAGTATAAACCAACTTGACAAAGACAGGACAACATTTTTAACTATTGGGAAGGTGTCGAGCTTGGGATAACCCATTGCTCGAGCATGCAGACAAAGATCTTATGCCAGAGGGCCTAGTACTAATACTCTAACCGAACGAGCATCTGATTATTGTCTGAGAAAACTACTTAACAGAAAGAAAACGTATATGTAATCAAGATCATGGCAAGCAAAATAATTCATCTACCAAGAATCTCATCACATAGTTGAGGTTAACTACTTAGCATAAAGAAAAAGAAACACATATGTAATCAAGATCACGGTAAGTAAAATAATTCATCTACCAGGACATTAATCGCATAGAAGCACAATGATTTACTTTCATCATTTAAAGAAAAGAACATCAAAACATTGCACCAGATAACTTGACAATAGAATTAATTGCTCCTACTCATTCACTGCAACATTCATGGAACAGGAAAGGAAGTAATTCTTCTCCAACTCCAATCACATACATCTAATGAAAAATAACTCATCTTTGGTCCATAAGGGCTTCTTAATTCATAATAGTCTCAAAATAATTATCAACAACAAAAAGAAAAAGAATTCTTACAACAACCATCGACCCTTTGACCATCGGTCGATGTCCCTATTTATAATATAAAGTCTTAATAGTAATTAACGGTAAAATACAATTTGAGCTAATAAAAAATCACCACGTGGTGTTATCATATAACAGTCTTTCAACAGTCCACCCGAGTTATTTCTTGTAAAGGGCAGGCTCTTTCATAATTAGACCATCTGATAAAGAGTTCTTCATAGGTGTTGGCCCATGGAAATTTGTGTTGTTCCATTGGAGCCGCATATATTCCCCTGATGTCTATTGTGTGTGCCCGATATTTTACAAGGTTGAAGTTCAATTTCTGAAGCATGGTTTTGTCTTTGATTAGATGTCCTACAAACTGTTGTACTTGCCCTGGATTTGCATCAGTGACCCTTGTGCATTCTTCGGCCCATAATGCATCTTGTTCGGTGCATAGCTTGATTACTTCGTTTAGGTCGATCAACATATCAGGGATGCCAATATCGGGGAGCCCGACATACTTCATTTCTTCGGTGATTCAGTTTCGGTGTTTCTTTCGGTTTTTCGGCGGGGTCACAAGATAGACTCTAGTCGGTAATCAGGAAGGTTCTTTCTGCAGTTAAAACAGAAGTAGTTTAGCGATTAAGTAACCTATGATAAGACATAAACAAACAAAAATATGAACATGTACCTACGTAGCTTTCTAGTCTCAGTCATTTTTAATACTTACGCGATCCCAAACACTTCCTTTGAGTGACTTGTGAAGCCGTCGCTCCTCTTTGGTTTAAATGAATACATCAGCATGCCATAGTGTGGCTAATCAAATACGATAGTCATGAATGCATAAATTATCATAGTAGTTACTTGACCTTTGGGGTAAAAAAAAAGGGCGTCGAGGACAAGTTAAGCACATGTGTGCTTCCAAGAGGTCGGCTATCGTACAAAGAAAGTCGTTAAATGCCTCCAGAAACCGTACCACCAAGCGTACCAAGCATTATTCATCAATAACGGAGGTTCGGAAATTCAAAAGGATCGAAAGGATCGTACCGCACATTTTCATGCAACCCCGGTCAATGACACTTTCATGTTCTAGATCGCATCCGTCGATCAACTGTGGCATGCCAATTTTTCCAAACATCATTTCGTGAGGCACGGATATCAAGTTGGCACGCATAGTGTCACTCCTTGATTTCTCTATAAATTCCAGGAGCTTTGTGAGAAATTCTATGTATATGTCAAGCTCGTATTCCCTGGAATTCTAGTTTGGTAAGTTCATCTTAGCGACGTCTTGTTCAAAAATTCTTTATCATCCGTGGAAGCCTTGAGTTCCTTACATTTTTCGCAATTATGGGATCCCCTTCAAACACGGGACGAGGTTTGAGAGGCATCTGGAGTGCGAGGTCTCAGCCCCAATGTGCCTAGGACTCTTTCTTGTTGGCTTCTTGTGTACTTGAGACTCCAACAAGAGGTACAGGTATCTGCCCAGAGGCAGTGTCAACGTCCACGGAGGAGCTAGGGATGGTCGCAGATACGTCTGAAAGAGCCATGCTGGAGACTGTGCCTTCTTCAGGCCCAGAACCGGGGAGAAGAGGAAGGCCTAGGAAGAAATCTTGGGAAGGAGAGGAGGACTGCCCCAAGGTTGAACTGAGTGCATTTCCAACCCTTGAGGAGTCTATGATACTTACCAACCGTTCGAAGTTGGTTGGGACTGCTGACAAAGGAGGCAAGAGAAGAGAGGGGAGGGAAGAAGTGTTGGGTACTTCCATCGAAAATTCCACTCAACAATTGGAGCAGGCTCAAATTGCAATAGCCGATATCTACCAAGAGAATAGAGAACTGCGACGTCAGTTGGCGGAAAAAAACTAGGGGATATCGTTGTCACAAGGTCGCGCAGGAAGCACCATTTGGCTGCAGAGACGACTTCGGGAAGCGCAATACATGATTGTGTAGTTCCACGAGGTGCAGTGGATGGAAGTGACAGTGGAACATAAGACATCACAAAGTGCGAAAGATAATCTGAGAGAGGACCAGTGCACAGGAGACAAATAGTTGGTGGGTTCTCGCTCCACGTTCTTGGAAGTGTTTCTTAACATCTCCTTTTCTTTCTTCTTTTGTAAAATTTTGTAATCTTACGGTGACTGGGTCGGCTAGCCGAGTCGTTGGGGTTGTCTATTCATATGTAAACCAGGCCTGGTGGAAGTTTTGATTGTGTATATAAAAAGAAAAGAAGGTGTTTGAATGTATCATGCTTCTTTTGGATGTGAATCAAGCGTGTATTCTTATTCAAGTCTTTTACGTAAATTATTAGATTTTTGGGGATCATTGTTATTTCGTCATGAGTGTGTTAATGCTTTTCTTTGTAAAATCTTTGATATCAATTAATACTTCCGTGGAATTATCGACTTTGGTTATTGAAAAAAAAAAAAATCGTGGAAAGACATTCGGCTAATGGATAAGAATCATACTTGGATTCTCACTTGCACCGAAAGTACTTGAGAAAAGACTAAAGGCCACAACTGTCGATACCGGGCGGCAAGAGTAATTATCATGTCAGGGAAACAATTAGTTCTCCCTCATCGATACTGAACTTGTTTCGGGAGTTCAGCAGTCGGCAGTGTCACTTTATCTATGCACGACGCTTATAATCGCACTTTTCTACTGAACCTGAAAAGGTCGGCTTTCTGTGAAATCCTTTCCAAGGTTGTTCATAAGAAAGAAATGCTACTATTGTCCGACGCCGACGAAGGTCGGTACTCGGCTACTTTGACTTCTCAAAATGATTTTCGCCACCTTAAGCTTGCGTTGATGCTGAACTTCTCTAGGGAGTTGGGAAAATTCTGGGTCGTTGATTCCTTGAGTAGTCATTGTGTCTCTTAAGATGGTTTTTTTTTGTATGTTCAAGAGAAACTTAAGACATGAAACATATAAGATAAGTGGATTATCAGTCTTAGACCAAGGCGAGAACAATCAAAGGTGGAAAACAAGGTGGTACCCAAATGGAAATGGTCACAAAACTTTTAGGTTGTGTTGAGCACTCAACAGGCTCGCCATGCCTAAGTGTTGTCATCAATGCCAAAGGGATAGATTGTTGGACAGTTGGTTGTCATTGATGTCAACCCTTGGAGAGTGATCTTAGAGATTGATGTCAACCATTGAATAATTTTAGTAGCCCTGAAAGTGTGGTTTTGGTACCAGAAGTTGAATGACGAATATGGATAGAAAGGATAGTGTGAATGCAGGAAAGACCCTCATAGATGGATAGTAATCATCGTTCTATTTTTGGTGATATGTGGAATGCCACATGTTTCCTCACGGTCAGGGAGATATTGCCTTGTAAAGTTGGAAGCCCCAAAGAGTGGACAAGAAGCCCCTAGTTTGTTATAATTCTTGGTCAAATGGGTACAGATATTGTTACAATAAAACCCTAGAAGCCTTAAATTAAGGAGAGGATTTACCTAGAACAAGTGTATAAGCACCTCAAGGATTCAACAGGCTCGCCATGCCTAAGTTTTGTCATCAATGCCAAAGGGATAGATTGTTGGACAGTTGGTTGTCATTGATGTCAACCCTTGGAGAGTGATCTTAGAATTGATGTCAACCATTGAATAATTTTAGTAGCCCTGAAAGTGTGGTTTTGGTACCAGAAGTTGAATGACTAATATGGATAGAAAGGATAGTGTGAATGCAAGAAAGACCCTCATAGATGGATAGTAATCATCGTTCTATTTTTGGTGATATGTGGAACGCCACATGTTTCCTCACGATCAAGGAGATATGGCCTTGTAAAGTTGGAAGCCCCAAAGAGTGGACAAGAATCCCCTAGTTTGTTATAAGTCTTGGTCAAATGGGTATAGATGTTGTTACAATAAAACCCTAGAGGCCCTAAATTAAGGAGAGGATTTACCTAGAACAAGTGTATAAGCACCTCAAGGAGTCATTCACATATATACTCACACACTTATTCATTTCTTATATTTCTTGTGATATACTGATGTTTTTCTAAGGTTGTAGCATCATTTTTTGAGGTAGCAAAGGGAGGTTGACGATGAAAGTTTCTGAGGTATACGTGAGTTGTAGGTCAGTTAGGGAGTGTATATACGTGGGGTCCAGTGAAGAAAAGGGCATATATATGTGGGTTGTAGAAGAAAAAGTCGTGTACATGTAAAAAGATCATGAAATTTTGAGTAGATGTTGGTACCAAGTCCCTGAAGTGTGAAGGAAGGTTATGGGTTAGCATCTCAGAGGTTCAGGTCAGCTACAAAGGTATTAGTATGGTTGTATACTTGCTTTGATGGTTACTTCTTGTCATGATATGGTGTATGGTTGAGGCATACTTGGTATGGTTGGCTTGGTATCTGGATATGGTATATCTTGGTTGTTTGGCTAAGTGAGGAGCACTCTTATATTTGGTTCAGCATATGGCATGGTTTTTATAGTTCTTACCCTTGAGTTGATTGTATATGGTTGAGGCATATTCATGTTGTATAGTGGCATATGCATGAGGGGCATGCATTGGTTCTTTGATATACTTCATTTATGATATGGTACAGATATGTATATGGTTGATGATATGGTATATGGCATAGGTTGTACATGGTTGATGCTCTAGTTCATGATTCACTATTCAATTTTGATGTATCTTTTGGTTAATGATTGATGCATGATATAGTATGTATATTGGTATACACTTGACTCATGGTATGGTACATGTTTAGTTGGTTGATGAGAAGATACA
>SNQJ01S0042175.1:28617-48429 GCA_010110895.2 Picea sitchensis | reverse complement strand
AGGACATTATCTAGTTGCAAGGTTTTCTACCCTTTGCTCAAAAACATATTGATGAAGGTTTCAAATACCTGGGTTTTTTCTGAAACCAAATGACTATGCCTTCTGGGATTGGTTGTGGCTCTTCGCTAAAATTAAAAAATGAATCACTTTATGGGCACATCAATGGATCTCAATCAGTGGGAGAGTGGTGCTATTGAAGGTGATCCTTATTAGCAACCCCGTCTACTAGGAAGTTGTGGCTAAAATTTCCAAAGGTATTCTCCAAAAAATAAAGAAGTTGTGTTTCCATTTTTTATGGGTTGGCAATCTGGAGAAGAGGCAGGTGCCTATGGTAAAATGGAAAAAGATGAAAATGTTGAACGAACTTGAAGGATGGGGTATAAAGAAAATGGTTCGATTTTGTCGAGCTCTGGAAGAAAAACGTACGTGGAGGCTTATACACAATGACATGCTATGGGGAAGATTCATGTCATCCAAGTATTTCTGGGAAATTCTTTCATAGACTGTATTAGGTCGCCAAGAAAGTCTACTCATAATGGCTTGATCTGTTAGAAAGCCCTGGTCTAAGAATTTTGATTAATTGGAAACATATGGATTGGAATATCGACAATGGAAAACAAGTACAACTAGGTGAATATCCTTGGATGGGTTCGGGACTGGGTTTTATCTTGCCAGTGAACTTGATAAACAACCTCCATGATAGTGGGATATTTTCTCTCAGTGATGCAACACTCCCTTTTTTGGACAATTCCAATTGAACATAGTGTAAATCTGTAGGAATGTTGAATCTAGAAGGGGAAAATGTTGAACGATGGGGGGATTATGTAGGCTCTTTGAAGTCAAATTTCATTATTCTTAAGGAAGACGAAGAATACTCTTTTTTTTGTTAGGAAATGAAAAAAGTGGATTGTACATTGTCAAGCTAAGATATCAACTAATAGCAGAAGAAGATTTTTGTAATGTCCCCAACTAGGATAGATAGAAATAATATGTTTGTTGTCTAGAGTGTGGTTTCTCTTTATGTACTTTTGTCAAACACTTTGTATTAAGGCTGCTAGAAATTTATTATAAACAATTTTCATATGTCTCGAAGATATGAATATTGTCAAACATATTTCATGCACCCATTACATAGATACTAGAGAAGATAACCATGCCATCTTATTATGGTTTCAAAACCCAAAATCACAACAATACAAAGATCTTTACCGACTGTAACAACAACTGCAAAAACCTCCTAAACACATAGATCTATTGGCTATAAGGAAGCTACAATACATAGTAACAAAGTACAAATCAAGAAACCTAGTAGTGATGCTGAAATATTCACAGGGGTGATGTGTCCTCCTCTAGACTGTCTAACCTTCAACGGTGCAGTATCGACTTGCTCCTATAACATCGAATGCAACAATCCGATTGTCTGTATCTAAACATATCCACAACTTCAAATCACAGAGGTCCTCACGGGATAAGGCTGGAAAACAATCGGGGCCTCATGGGAAACCCTATACCCAACCTGTGGGGGTGACCCCTGTCACAGTTTCCCCGAAACCCTCATGGTATATGCAAAATATATGATCAACCTCCTCAAGAAATTTCTAAAAATTCCCTGCGCAAATCTGATATACCTCCAAACTACCTCCAATATGATGCCAAACACAAAATGAAACTCAAGTGAATATCTCAGGTGGATCCTCCTCCTTGTCTAGCTAGGGTGTATACTACACCACCAAAACTAAACTACAATGGAAGGGTTTTTCCAAACCCTAACCAAAACCTTGGCTCAAAGAGCACATCAATAAGAGATCAATTCATAATGCAAAGTGAAGTGCTACCCCTCCTTTTATCCTTCTTCCCTGTCTTTTAGATCTTTCCCATTTTTTACTAAATCAAATATGACTTCTAGAACTTTCCCCCTTTTGACTAAATCAAATATGGCCCCTATCCCCTTTTTACTTTTACTTTAAGATTAAAAGTCACTTTTGATAATGGTTAAGTAACTTATTAATCTAAAGTTACTTTATTTCATTAATGTCACTTTAAATACATAACATATCCTAACTAAGTGACATAAATAACCCTTTTTTGACTCCGTTTTTCTTCACCAACGAGCCACAAAGGTCATTTCCACAACCGAAATGGGAATCCAAAAATGGGGACATGAAAAATCCTCCCTTCCCAAAGATTTCTTGTCCTCAAGCAATGCCATCACACTCATAGGAACAATAAGTTGAACCCAACTAAAACCAATGATTATCCCCGGATCCCAAAGCATTTTGAAAGATGCAGAGCATCTATCGCCCACAATATTGTCCTACAAAGTGCTAACACCAGATCCCCCCTAAAGGCTGCCTATTAGGAGAGAAACCAGATACTGTGAAGATGTAGTATAATCTTCATATAATTTCCCACTTAGGAAACCGATCCACTTCACCATATGATTAGGATCCTGAAAGAAAATAACTTTCTCTCCCGTCTGTACTAACTGCCAAACTGTCAACCTATAAAATCTCAAGGTTCCATGTTATCACCAAAAAGGACTCATCATGTTTTCACTCTGCCACTTTGATAATAGATGTCTAACCCTCCTTACTAGACTTCATCCTCCATTCTTGCAACCCCAAGCTATAGTGCCTCAAAGAATCATCCCCGCTATCGAGGATTATATCATTCCAGTGTATCTCAGTGGAGTCACCCAAACCAACTCTAAAATCAAACATCCATGAGAAGTCTATGTGGCCACAAAATGATAGGGAATCCATGCCACCTAGTCTCCAAGTATCAAAGTGAAAATACCTAATACTCCAACACTCCCAACCTACTATAATCATCCAAGCATCATCCATAAAATCTCACAACACATCGTCTACAAATTCCCTTTATGTGAACCTTTCTCAGACTGGCTTATAAGAGATAAAGTCACTAGGGTCCCAAACTAATCTCATAAAGGAACCACCATGTTGATGTTGTGCCACTCTGAACATAATTTTCTGAACCTCATGTATAGACTACAACCTCCACTCTTAGAAACCCATTCCATAATTCCTAGAAGAGTCAACTCCACTACTATGGATCATATCTTGCAGATGCGCCTCAAGGGAATCAAAGTTTGCAAGTCCACTGACATACCCGATCCTAGGTATTGGTAAATAAAATATATTCTTCCATATAACATGCGCCAAAAAATTACATGGACCAATCATATGAGTTCCTTGAATTCACATCCAAACTAGGAATCCATTATGCCTACCGACTCCAACTATGCTACAATGATCAACTTTTTGCTTGCTAATCTATACAACTCCTGCCAAATGTCATGAGAAATGCTTTGTCCCAATCATGGTTAATTTACTCAAGCACCCTATGGAGTCTAAACACCTCCCTAAATAACCACTCTGCTACATGCGGTGCCTCATTCTTTGATGAAGTCTTATACATGTAGTCCCTTCCATGCACCTCTAGTAGACTTGTTCTGAAATCTGTCGACACACTCTCCCACATCTATCCTAAGACAAGTGTAGAATACCATAATCCTTTTGGATAAGTATTCTCTAATTCGTTCCACTAAAAACTCATGCACTCCCTCACATGTCTCCATACATCGTCCTCAAGGCCTTTCCATGAGACCCTTTCTTTGATATGTTGGTAAGTCTGAAAGTACCCAAGATGTCCTGCCATGGGTGAATCATGTATAACCCTCATGATATGTTCCCTAAGGGTGGACTCATGTACTATGTATGTGCTAGATTTGTAGTAGATGATATATCCACTACTCTGCACCTATCATCCTGAATATGACCATCCATCAACTCGAAGGAAAACTGGTCCTTGGAATATTTCACTAGAAGGTGGGACTTCCAATCAGCTCAAATCCACATGAACCAATCCACTGTGTCAGGGATCTCCTCCCGACGTGTTCATACATCTTTCATCCTCATCACATGGTCATAATGTAAAGTATATGTCATGCCAAGCTCTATGTCCTTGTCCTGATGATGGCCTGATCGAGGATCAATATCTGGAGAGTACTTTGTCCCATGCCTAAATATGCTCTCCATCATGCTCCATGTCTCATATAATTATCTCAAATAATTCATGCATATCATGTTGTATATGAGCAGGTCATCAAAGAACATTAGTATAAAACCCTGTAGTTTCGGTGTGAAGATGGGATTCATGCGAGACTAAAAGGTCACAAGCATGTTGGTCAACCCCAATGGCATGACCAAAATTTTTTAGTGCCCATAATGACACCCTAAAGTAGTCTAGTAATATCCCAATCGAAGATCAATATTCGAGGAATATGTTTACCCCGGAGGCTCACCCATCCACTCACCGATCCTGAGAAACCTCCACTCAATGGTATGCCTGATAACTTTGTCGAGAGATCTCCCTTGCAGAAACACCCCACAACTCCATTGTACACAATTGCATGCCAATGAATACCCCTGCATACTGTTGGGTATCTTAAATAATCATGTATCATCATGGATCCATCATTTTTTTGATGTCACATGAACCTGTGTTTGTGTCTGTCATATACCCATCCATACAATCCATGGATGCATATGCTTCCTTGTCACAGACCTGCCGGCCTCTCACCGAGATCCGCTCACAGGATCGTTCATTCACCTTCCGAGCCGAAATAGCTCTTTTGATTCCCTGCTGGAATCTCAATCAAATTGATCCACAGGTCCTTCTTCGATCCACGACCTCTGTACATGACCCTGGACTTTTTCTGAAATGAAACTTAGGGTTTCAGGACTTCCTGTTTCCCGATGTCAATAGTCCTTGACCCTTCGTCCTTTCTATCCTCGAAATGCCAAATTTCTGAAATGGTTTTAACATCAGCTAGCCCCCTGGGCTATGACCCTAGTCCATGTGACCGCTCCTCATATGACCACAGTCCTAATTCAGGGTTTTATGATGCGTAGCGCCCGATCTCTTGTCCTCTAGACTCCAGAAAAATCGATTCCCGAAATGCCGAAATACTTCTATCCCGGCCTCCGGTTCTCCCTTCGCGATTTCGATCTTTCCGTTGCATAAATGATCGATCCTCTACTCCGCAGGATCCCCAAAATATTGAATCCCAGTATCCCAAAATGCTTCTCCTCGGTTCTTCTCCTTTTGGGCTTTCGGGACTTCAAATGCCAAAATGCCTAGCCTTGTCTACGGAACTCCTGAAGTTTCTAACTTCGATATGCCGAAATGGTGCCTCCCGAAAATCCTTTTGGACTTTCGCATTTCGGGTTCTCCCGTTACAAGTTTCTCTTCTACCCCTATTCTCTTGCACTTTCGGTATCCGAAATGCTCCCGGAAATACTCTTCTGAACGTTTTCGGGACTTCACGTTTCAGAATTTCGCGAATCCTGTTGCAACAATTCTCTGCTGACCTCTGGTACCCCCAATACCCAAAGTACCGAAGTAACTGTTTACTGCTACATGTCCTCTCCCTGGACGCTTCTGATCCTCTTTCGGATTTCAGGCACAATTCCTCTATCTTCTTGAATCCCCGGTGTTCGAAATCCCGATGGACTCCCCAATCTCCTCCACGTGTCCTCCAACAGATGGACGGCTCATATCGTTTTAGGACTTCACCAGATGTGAAGCCGAAAGACTCCCTTCTCTGCTTCCTGATGTTCAAATCCCCGAAATGGGTGATCTCGCGACATGTGTCCTCCTCTAAATGGATGGCTCAGATCTCTTTGCCTATTTTTGGACTATCTCTATGGAGTGTCCCGACCTTTCGCCATCAGGACCTCCGAAATCCCGAACTTTGAAATCTCGATATCCAGACCTGTTTCAGAAATTTTCTCCTCTGCTTACGAGGGTTTAAACCTCATGCTTCTTCTGACAGATCCGACAACTATCGACAATCCGTGTGAGATCCAATGGCTCACAACTGCTCCTGCTGAGCGCACCTCCTACACTTCTCCCTAGACGTGGAAATCCAATGGTCCATATCTCTTTCTCGGCCTGATCCGACGGTAGTTGTGCTCCTTCTGAGCATGCACGTTCTTCCTGAACTTGGAATAATTCTCCAAGTATCCAAAGGCCTCGATATTTTCTCTTCCCCTCTGCGAACTCTACACTTTGAGTCTCACCCACATTCTTAACGAAGATGTCCCTCCTGAGCTTGGTCTTCTATGAAACCTTAAAAGGTTTCCACAACTCCTGCACACCTTGCAGAATCTCTGCATGCTAACTCGATGCTATCTCTTCTGAGATTCTCCACTACTCAAATCTCTAAGGGGACTTCACCCTTTTCTTTCTTTCTCCTTTAGATGGAGAATCTGATGCCCTCCTGGCACTCCTTTTCTCAAGAAAATTCTTGCTGAGTCTGCAGGGTGTTCAACAACCCTGTGAAGATCCTTCTTTGTACTCTTATTTGTCTCTGAACGCAAAGAGTTCTTTCCTATGCTCTCTGGAACCTACTCAATTCCCTCCTAGCAGAGTGTCCAAAATCCTCAGTGATTCTGAATTCTTATTGAACTCACAGTAGAGTTCCTTCCTTAATGCAACCTGTGCATATGCTCAATGCCCTCCTGGCAGAGCTCTATAGAACCCTTAATGATTCTATCTTCCTCCTAAACTCAATAGAGTTCCTTTGTGCACTCTATGCACCTGCTCAATGCTCTCTTGGCAGATCTCTACAGAACTCCTCAGAGATTCTGTCTTCTACTGTGTCCTATTCCACACAGTCTCACCTCCAAGGTATTCAACAACCTTGAGGTCACTTCCCTGAGTTAATGACTTCGGTTGGTATTCCCTCCTGGCACATCTTTGTCCAAATTCCGTAGAATTGGAAGTGCTCTCTAGCACTGGCTATCAGAACCCACAGTGTTCTATCACGCCCTCTTGGCATGAAGCCTCAAATATCCCCAAACCTGAAATCAAACAACTCCTCAGATAACAGAACCTATATTTCCCTGCAAATGCACACTAACACACATTCATAGCATATAAATAACATATAAAAGCATTCACACAACACAGAATGACATGCAGGAAAAACTGTTGTTTGTATTAATGTAAAATGCCTCCTTTACAAGGTGTTCTTGAGCTCAGACTTTTTTTATAGAGTCTCGGCTCCTTCTCTATCTCTTTTCTCTCACTCTTGCTATCTCTTCCTTTCAAACAAGATCCAAATATCTTTTACATGAGGAGCTCTTCAATCTCTTCCCTCCAAAGCTACCTACCCTATTCAATTTCATTAAACTTACATTGAATGGGCTGTCTAGTCTAGATCGGATCTAGATCTCAGCCTTACAACTATTAAGTCTATCTACATCTATGCCTGTGCAAAGGCGTGGATTTTTGGCTCTAACAACCTTACAAATATTAAATGTGCTTGATTCAAATTCAAAATTTGAATATGAAATGGTTGCGCCTCTCTTCCTCGTTGAATGCGTGCGTTGAGTGGGCTGGCTGGCTGGCTGGCTTGTGTTGAGAGATTCTCCTGCATCATACTCCTTAGTTGCAAAATTCATGAGCTCCTACTCATGAGCTTCCCATCTCAGTTGTTGAAATCCTCCTGGATCCCAAACAAATTTCTAGAGTTGTTCATCTGCTCCACTTCTCTGCTGTTGCTTCTGCTACTCTACTGTTGTTTCTTTTCTGCCCATCTTCCCTCGCTAGAAGTCCCTTGTGATCCCATCATCATCCTCTTTATCTCATTGATCACCTCATCCAACTGCTCCAGTGGATGGATCTGTCTTTGTAGTCTCCTCAACTGTAATTTTTTTTTGCAATTTGGAAGATCACCATGATTTCCCATGCCATCTTCTTTATCTCCTGTGGCACTAAGTGTCCACTCTACTGCAGTCCTCTCTAAAGTCTCTTCTTGACTAATCTTCTTCTTAGCCTCTTCTTATGGCAGCTTAACTTCTGCCATCTTTCCTGCTGGTATGTGTCCAGCTTCTTCCAGTTGCTCCTCAGACTGGAATTCTTCTTCTTCTGTTTCCAACCTCACTTGTTGGATGTGCATGACCTGCACTATCATCCTTCTCTCGAGGGCTTCAATATGTTTACACAAATCAACAAAGCTCATACTGTCTACCTCTTCTTCTTCTGCTTCTGCAAGCTTTAATGCTGCAGCCTTTTCATCTTCCTGGTTGAAAATATTGAGCCACTCCTCAGAATGCTCATCTTCCTCTATTTGGGTAGCTTCCAACATCTGCTCCAATTTTTCTTTGACAATCAAAACTGGTTGTCCTTCTCTTGCTGTTGTTGCTTCATCGAAAACCCAATCTTTTTCCTCATCTTGGCTATATGGCAGGAATATTTGAATTCTTCCAATCATTAGAAGATTTCTCTGATCTTCCTTCTCTGTTAGCTACATCTGCTGCTCCAAACTCACCTTTGAGTTCATGAGACTTTCAGACAGTCTCACTTCTGTTCCCGTGCCCTCCTGGAAAATTGGGATTTGTCTGTTGTCCTCTTGACAGTTTATGAGACCCCACAACAATCTCGACTCATTGCCCTTCTGACAATGTGAAATTCCCTGGCTATCCTCATGACAGTCTATGATATCCCGCTGTGATCTCGTCTCATTGCCCTCCTGACAATTGGGAACTTCTATTCTTCTCTCCTGGCAGTCTTTGAGACCTTCAACTGATCTCAGTTCATCCTCATCAATGAGATTTCTCCCAGTCTTTGGTTCACATACCTGAACCATCTCTTCTGGTCCGTTGAGGTTTTCAACATGCCTCAACCATCCCCTTAACAGTCTCTGCTGTCTTTTAGCCACCAACTTCTTGACTGGCCATTCTGCTTTTGTCCTCATGGGCCATTCATATACCCACCTCGACTTGATATCCTGTTGCATCCCAAATTCAAGTTCATCCATCCTTCCCTTGATGTCATCAAGTTCCTTATCCCATGCAGCGTTCTCCTACTGCTGGTGGTCCTTCCTTCCACTGCATGCATGACCTTTAGTAGTCATTTTCTGCTTATGTTTGCCCTCCTGGAAAACCTGTTGTTATCACTCTGCAACTGAGATCTTCATCTTCTCCTATAGTCCTCCTGACTGTCTTCTTGATTGCTGTCTACCTGCAAACAATCATTATAAAACTTCCAGTACTCTGTCTTCCTTTGCCTTCTCTCTACCTATCCCTACAAGCTACCTCTGATACAAAACTAACGTGTACCAGAGTATTCTCCTTCTCTTCCTACTTCCTCTATCTGAAATGTATAAACAAAGTCAAGCTCTGATACCACTTGGAGGGGACCTATAGCCCTCAGGTCGAGATCCGCTCACAGGATCGTTCATTCACCTTCCGAGCTAAAATAACTCTTTTGATTCCCTGTTGGAATCTTAATCAAATCGATCCACAAGTCCTTCTTCGATCCATGACCTCTGTACAAAACCCTAGACTTTTTCAAAAATGAAACTTCAGGTTTCGGGACTTCCTATTTCCTGATGTCAAGAGTCCTTGACCCTTGGTCCTTCTGATCCCTGAAATGCCAAATTGTCGAAACAATTTTAACATCAGCTAGCCCCCTGGGCTACGACCCTGGTCCATGTGACCACTCCTCATATGACCGCAGTCCTAATTCGGGGTTTTATGACGCATAGAGCCCGATCTCTTGTCCTCTGGACTCCCGAAAAACCGATTCCTGAAATGCCGAAATACCTCTGTCCCGACCTCTGGTTATCCCTTCACGATTTCGGTCTTTTCGTTGCCGAAATGCTCGATCCTCTACTCCATAGGATCCCTGAAATACTAAATCTCGGTATCCTGAAATGCTGCTCCCCGGTTATTCTCCTTTCGGGCTTTCGGGACTTCAAATGCCGAAATGCCTAGCCTTGTCTTCAGAAATCCCAAAGTTCCGAACTCCGATATGCTGAAATGGTGCATCCCGAAAATCCTTTCGGACTTTCACGTTTTGGGTTCTCCCGTTGCAAGGTTCTCCTCTACCCCTGTTCTCTCACACTTTCGGTATCTGAAATGCTCCCGACAATACTCTTCTGAACGTTTTTGGGACTTCGCATTTTGAAATTTCACGAATCCCATTGCAACAATTCTCCACTGACCTCTGGTACCCCCGATACCCAAAGTACTGAAGTAATCGTCTGCTACCACGTGTCCTCTCCCTGGATGCTTCTGATCCTCTTTCGGATTTCGGGACTCCACAATCCCCGTGGCACAGTTCCTCTATCTTCTTGAATCCCCGGTGTCTAAAATCCCGATGGACTCCCCAATCTCCTCCATGTGTCCTCCCATATATAGACGACTCAGATCATTTCGGGGCTTCGCCAGATGCGAAGCTGAAAAGACTCTCCCTTCTCTGCTTCCCGATGTCCGAATCCCCAAAATGGGTGATCTCGTGACACATTTCCTCCTCTAAATGGATGGCTCAGATCTCTTTGCCTATTTTGGGACTATCACTATGGAGTATCCCGACCTTTTGCCATCAGGACCTCCGAAATACCAATATGCACGCTTGTTTCGGGACTTTTCTCCTCTGCTTATGAGGGTTTAAACCTCGTGCTTCTTCTGACAGATCCGACAACTGTCATCGATTCGTGTGAGATCCAATGACTCACAACTAATCCTGTTGTGTGTGCCTCCTACACTGCTCCCTGGATGTGGAAATTCAACGGTCCAGATCTCTTTCTCGGCCTGATCCAACGACAACTGTGCTCCTCTTGAGCATGCATGTTCTTCCTGAACTTGGAAGAATTCTCCAAGTATCAAAAGGCCTCGATCTTTTCTCTTTCCCTCTGTGAACTCTACACTTTGAGTCTCACCCATGTTCTTAACGACGTTGTTCCTCCTAAGCTTGGTCTTCTATGAAACCTTAAAATGTTTCCATGACTCCTGCACACCTTGCAAAATCTCTGCATGCTAACTCGGTGCTATCTCTTTTGAGTTCTCCACTACTCAGATCTCTAAGGGGACTTTACCCTTTTCCTTCTTTCTCCTTTAGATGGAGAATCTGATGCCCTCCTGGCACCCCTTTACTCAAGCAACTTCTTACTGAGTCTGTAGGGTGTTCAGTAACCCTGTGAAGATCTTTCTTTGGACTCTTCTTTATCTCTGAACCCAAAGAGTTATTTCCTATGCTCTCTAGCACCTACTCAATTCCCTCCTGGCAAAGTGTCCAGAATCCTCAGTGATTATGAATTCTTATTGAACTCACAGTAGAGTTCCTTCCTTAATGCAACCTGTGCATATGCTCAATTCCCTCCTGGCAGAGCTCTATAGAACCCTCAATGATTCTATCTTCCTCCTGAACTCAACATAGTTCCTCTGTGCACTCTATGCACCTGCTCAATGCTCTCTTGGCAGAGCTCTACATAACTCCTTAAAGATTCTGTCTTCTACTGTGTCCTATTCCACACAGTCTCACCTCCAAGGCATTCAACAACCTTGAGGTCTCTTCCCCGAGTTAATGACTTCAGTTGGTATGCCCTCCTAGCATGTCTTTGTCCAAATTCTGCAGAATTGGAAGTGCTCTCTAGCACTGGCTATCAGAACCCGCAGTGTTCTGTCACGCCCTCTTGGCATGAAGCCTCAAATATCCCCAAACCTGAAATCAAACAACTCCTCAGATAGTAGAACCTATATGTCCATGCAAATGCACACTAACACACATTCACAACATATAAAGAACATATAAAAACATTCACACAACACAGAATGACATGCAATAAAAACTGTTGTTTGTATTAATGTAAAATGCCTCCTTTACAAGGTGTTCTTGAGCTTAGACTTTTTTTACAGAGTCTCGGCTCCTTCTCTATCTCTTTTCTCTCACTCTTGCTATCTCTTCCTTTCAAACAAGATCCAAAGATATTTTACATGAGGGGCTCTTCAAGATATTCCCTCCAAAGCTACCTACCCTATTCAATTTCATTAAACTTACCTTGAATGGGCTGTCTAGTCCAGATCGGATCTAGATCTTAGCCTTACAACCATTAAGGCTATCTACATCTATGCCTGCGCAAAGGCATGGATTTTTGGCTCTAACAACGTTACAAACATTAAATGTGCTTGATTCAAATTCAAAATTTGAATATCAGATGGCTACGCCTCTCTTCCTCATTGAGTGCGTGTGCTGAGTGGGCTGGCTGGTTGGATGGTCCCCAAGGAATGTGCTCAACTATCACCTCCGTCGATAATCCTTTATCCTTTAGTGGCTCATGATTCCCACAATGAAAAACAAGGGCATGGTCAAAACCCTTTGCATCATACCTCTCCTCAAGCACCTATAACTCTGAATGCTCCTCATATGGGATTGTCACAAGAGGTTCCTCGATCAAACCACAAGTACCACTAACATCCTCATGTGTATTGACTTCCATTGATGACTGGAATGATGATGAATGTGCCAGTATCAACTCCATAAGAGGCTCATGTGTAGGTTCCCCAACTTCCTCTTCATCATCCCTCATGCAAGACTCCCTAGAATTTAGATCAATATCCAAGGGAAAATCATCCAACACCAAATATTCATCATGTTTGGGTTCTAATACACCCTCATCATGTGCATCCAAAACATCAACCTAAGGTTCTGTCAAACCTTCCTCACGAAGTGAGGTATTTTCTTCACCAACTACCTCAGATTTGAATCCATTTTTCTTCTTCCTCTTCCCAAATAAAGGCTTCAAGAATTTAGGATGCTCTAACAATTTTGTTAAATTCATGTGATAGTATATTAGACTCTTTTGATAGCTATGACAAGCTTGTAATAATTTTGTTATGAGTTCTTGATTTGTATCCATGTTGTAAAATCCTCTCAGGCTAGCAAGACATTAAACTTTGATACCACTGTAATGTCCCCAAGTAGGATAGATAGAAATAATATTTTTGTTTTCCAGATTATTGTTTCTCTTTGTGTACTTTTGTCAAACACTTTGTATTAAGGCTGCTAGAAATTCCATATAAACAGTTTGCATATGTCTCAAAGATAGGAATATTTTCAAACATATTTAATGCATCCATTATAAAGATAATATAGAAGATAACCATGGCATCTTATTATGGTTTGAAAAACCAAAATCACAACAATACAAAGATCTTTATTGGTTGTAACAACAACTGCAAAAACCCCTTAAACACACAGATCTATTGGCTGTAAATAAATTGCAATATCTACTAACAGTGAACAAATCAAGAAACCTGGTAATGATGCCAAAATATTCTCAAGGGTGATTTTTTCTCCTCTGGACTGTCTAACCTTCGACAATGCGATATTGACCTGCTCCTGTAACACTGATTGTAGCAATTTGGCCACCCATACCTAAGAAGATACACAACTTCAAATCATAGAGGTCCTCATGGGAGGAGGTCAGAAAACAAGTGGGGCCTCGCGGGATGCCCTGTATTCAACCCATGGGAGTGAATCCTGTCACAGTTTGCCTGAAAACCTCCCGGTATCTATAAAATATGTGATCGACCTTCTTCAAAAAGTTCTAAAAATTCCTTACGCAACTCTGATATACGACCAAACTCCCTCCAAGATGATTCCAAACAAAAAATGAAAATCAAGTGAAGATCTCGGGTGGATCCTCCTCCTTGTCTAGCTAGGGTGGATACTGCACCACCGAAACTAAAATGCAATGGAAGGGTTTTGACAAAACCTAACGAAAACCTTAGCTCAAAGATCACATTGACAAGACATCAATCCATAATGCAAAGTGAAGTGTTACCCCTCCTTTTATCATTCTTCCCTATCTTCCAAAACTTTCCCCTTTTTGACTAAATCAAATATGACTTCTAGAACTCCCCCCCTTTTGACTAAATCAAATGTGACCCTTATCCCCCTTTTACTTTTAATTTAATATTAAAAGTCACTTTTAATAATGGTTAAGTAACTTATTAATCTAAAGTTACTTTATTTCCTTAATTTCACTTTAAATACATAACATCTCCTAACTAAGTAACATTAAATAACCGTTTTTTACTCCCTTTTTCTTCACCAATGAGCCATGAAATTCATTTCCATTGTCGATAGGGGAATCCAAAAATGGGGACATGACAAGTTCACAGGTGAAAGAAAATGGTGGTGGAAGTTTATCTGGGAACAAAATCCCCCCTTAAAATAAAAAATTATTTTGTGGTTGTGTTTGAGTAACAAAATCCTAACCTGGGATGATGGATTAAAAATAGGGTGGTGTGGCCCAAACTAGTGTGCTCTCTGCAAATCCAATGCAAAATCTATGTTACATTTGTTCATTCAATGTCCCTTTTATGAGAAAGTCTGGATGAAGGTAATGAAATTTCTTAATCTGGAGGGTATAAATCCGAGAGTTGATCTAGAAAGTTGGGTAAGGAAGTGGAAGGAGATGATCGGTCCCGATGTATCAATTCCTTTTCTCTTTGTGTATTTTCTTTGGTGGTCTCAGTATAGTGTCACTTTCCAAAACATCCAGATCCCTATTGAAACAATAGTGGGTTTGATAATCAAGAAACTAGCTGGTGAGTTCAGAATGGAGCCAAAAAGAAAGAAGATCAAGATTCCTATGATGCCCCCAGTTGTGGATGGGATCTCTTGGGGTTTCGTTGATGGGGAAATCTAGGTCCATCCCTCTCTGCGTGGTGATGGAGTGATCTTATACCTTTCTAAAACCCATTACTTCACCATTATATATGTTCTGAGGACAGGTTCAAATAATAAGGCTGAGCTAGCTGCACTTTGGGTGTTGTTGTTCCATGCAAATATGTTGTAGTTGCGCAAGTTACAAGTGTTTAGAGATTCACAGGTTGTGGTGGATTGGATCAACAGGAAGTCATATTTTAGGTAAGGAGACTCCGACCCATAATGGTTCAACTTAGAGAGTTGATTGAAAATATGGATTTGTTTTAATGTAGACATATTATCTGGGAATTGTATTATGAAGCTAACACCCTGTCAAAGGATGCTCTATCTTACAAGGTCGGCTCATTTTTTCTCCAGGAATTCTCAGATTTTTTTTTGATAAAGACTGGTTTTTCAAACTGTGATGTCTGTATATTTGGTATTTTTTGTATTTCCGATACAGTTTTGTAATGTAAGGGCCTTGCATAGGATGAAGCAACGATATCATAACATTGATATAATAAATTTTGTGTAATAGGTATAGACAATGACAGTATGAATTATAAGGGAAAGACAATCCATTTTTTGATATGAACGACAATATGTATATTCTCTACATGGAATATCAAGTTTTTTCATTCTCTAAAAAAGGTGTGTGTGTGTGTGTGTGTGTGTGTGTGTTGAGAAGTGTTCTTTTTTCTAGTTAGGTACAACATACTACATCACAACCTCTTTCATTCTTTGACCTTGACCAACCATTCTGTGATCAAGATAGGTGGCGATAGGATTGGTTACTAAACTTGCTATTTGATCCCTTGAGCTCACCAGGGAATCCTCCCTTGTGGTGGACCCATTCCATCACTAAAACAAGGAAGCTTCTACTAAGGTGACAGTGGTAGTTTCTTCCATTGTTATGCAAGATTTGGGGATCTTGTGGAGGGATTTGCATAAGTACAAATCCTGCGACAACATGTCCAAAATGAGTATCATTATAGATACATTCTCAACACAAATAGAAACTACATAAACCTAAAACAATAGTAGCAAGAGAAAGGCATGAGCTTGAAACTAACCCATAGATAATAGAGAGGGATAATACTATTATAGAGAAATTTGTTAGCGATGGACAACACATCGAACATTCCTATAATAATATGACAACAAATTACATGTAAATATTGGAGGAATGAAAAAATGAGGTTCCATAAAAAAACAATGATCACGAGCCAAATTAATGAAGCCCTAAACATTCCCTTCAAAACCTTATAGAAAATCCAAAAAGTGATAAATATGGTACATAATAAGAGGTGACAATTATTTCATGAAGCCATTGCTTAAAAGATAGAGAAATTGAGATTGATTTAATTTACATGGAACAAGAAAAAAATAAATTCAATATATAATAAAAAAGGGTAAATGAGTGTTGTATGCCGAATACATGTAGATTATCTTACAATTAAATGGTAAAATTTTTGGCATTTCACATGAGGTGCATGATTCAAACCACTATCACCATAATAAAGTGTGTGTTTGTATTAAGTTAATACAAAGTTGGAATTTATAAATATGTATATATAACGTTCAAAAAACTGGGTATGTCCAGACGTGTTGAACACCTTAAAGAAACTGTTCACACACACACACACACACACACACACACACACACACACACACACACACACACACACACACACACACACACACACACACACACACACACACACACACACACACACACACACACACACACACACACAGATCATAGATCAGTACACTAGTGTTTACATGGTTAAAACCTTCAAATAAGGAAACAATCCATGGACCCAATAACCCTAACTACTTGAGGAAACATATTAATGCAAAAGGAAATGAAGTATATTGCATGTTGAACTTGTTTCTAAATGGGGATTCTACTTAGGGAGGTGCTTTTGACCCCCAACCTTGGGAAGAGATGTGTTAGAGTTGGTATTGTACAAATATTTGGCCCACCTCATTTTATTTCTCATTACATATTACATGAGTGTCTTCCCGATATTTACTACATTTTTTTTGAAATTATATGGAAAATATCAAGTTAGAGATATGTATGTTTTTATTCATCCTCTTATACATGAAATTCAAAATTTATGGGTTGGGATCACTATGTATGACACATCCAAACCAATATAGAAAAGACAATTCCAATTTCATGGAATACATACATAGGCATATCTCAAAAATCGATCATTAACGATGACCTCCATCTTTAAAATATATATCATGGACCAAATCAAGTGTTAATCATGGATCAAGTGCGATCAATATTGAAGAGATGATCAGTTGGATAACTTTATATCCTTTAAATATATATCATGGACCAATCAAGTGTTAATCCATGGATCAAGTGCAATCAATATTGAAGAGAAGATGAATCGTTGGATCACTTTATGTCTAGAATATAATCATGACCATCATATCGGTTAATTACAAAATAATACTAAAGAAACACACTTTACCTAAATATACATCAGACTAAGTTGAAGTTAACTAACTCAAACGTGTCTAAATATCCTAACACCCCCCCTAGAAACAACTTGGAATAATATTGAAGGATTTACAAAGGTGATACAAAAGGATATGGAAGGAGGCATTAACACCTATTAATGATAACTTCTTGAGATCCTAACATGACTTGAAACTTTGAAAACTTGGCTTCTATAAGGGTATTTGTGAAAATGTCTGCAACTTGATCATTTGTTCGACAATAGAGCACTTTGAGCTTCCTCATGAAGTGCATGTGTAGATTATTGTGTTTATTGTGTTGATATCGAAGTGGATATTTAACAAGATGAATGTAACTTTAATTGTCAAACCAAAATGTGGTCTAATGCTGCTAGTGGAATCTAAACTTTGAAAAGATCTACCGAGGGCACATGTCTTTTTGAATTGCACAAATGATTGCTCTATACTCTACTTCTAATAAATAAATAGAAAGAGTATTTTGTTTCTGAGAAGTCTAAGTAACTAGTCTATAACTAAGACTAAAAACATAACCTACAGTAGACTTTTGACCCAATCCGAATAAGTGAAACCAACTAACAAATGATCTCGCCCTAAACTGTACCTCAAATATGCCAATGTGTCTTCTTTGTTGCCACTCCAATGGCTCTCATGGGGTGTTTCCATATATCGAACAATAAGGTCAACAGAAAAATAAAATATCAAGATACGTATGAGTCGAACACAAAAAGATACCAACCAACTATTAGTACAAAGTGCATCTACTTTGGGTGTGGTACAAGTGGCAACAAGTTTGACTCTAAACTGAAAGGGAGATGGGGCTAGTTTACGATATTCCATGTGAAATTAGCAAAGAATATCAAATGCATACTTATATTGGGAAAGGGAAAAACCTTCCTTAATTTGCAAGACTCAGAGGCCAAGAAAATAATGCAAATGTCCAAAGTCTATCATGTACAATTTCTTCTTAAGACTTGATTGCATATGGGTTTAAATTTTTGGGTCACTACTAGTGGGTATAAGGTCATAGACATAAAGAACAATATTATGATATGGTCACCCACTTTCTTGATATATAAATTTCTTCTACTTGAGAAAATTCTTTGGAAACTAACCAAGCATTATGTCTATCAACACTTCCATCTACTACATACTAATTCCTATACACACATTTACATTTGATATTTTTTCTTCCTTTTAGAAGAGGAGAAAGATCAGAAGTATCATTCACCTTTAAGGAATGGTAATATTCATTCATTGCTACATCCCTATCTGGATGGCCATAAGCTTATACACATGTTTTTGGATCAGAAGTCTCTGAAAATTGATAAAAAAGAGAGGAGGCTCACTAGAACTATGGACATGTATGACATTGATCTAAAGGGTCACTAGTAAGATCAACAAATTCTTCTCATGCTATAAAAACCCATGTTATAATATGTGGTGATGGTGTTATTTCATGTTCAATGGACTCCACTAGAGGAGGGTGAGTAAGTATATCTATATTTTCATCCTCACCGCCATCATATAAAGAAAAAAAAACCAAAATTGTGGTGCTAGAAAAATAATTGGGAATAAAATATGTATCACAGGTCGAAGATGGCACACATGTCGAATTAGGCATGTAGACCAACATACCTTCCTCAAACTTGACATATATCCTAAGAATACTTTCTATTGAATTCGATTGAATAAACCTATAACATTTTACATCTTCGAAGTATCCAACAAAAATGTACTTCTCCCTCTTAGGTTGTCATGCTTTCCTTTTCTCATCAAGAATGTGACCCCATGCTTCACTACCAAACACATGAAAGTGGATTACATCTAGTTTAATGTTGCTCCATGTTTTTTTTTCTATTGTTATATATTTTAAAGCCTTGACAAGAGTGCGATTAACTATATGTAATTGATGAAATTAATGGCTTCCACCCAAAACAAAGGACTTAATATTTAAATTGGATCATACAATTTTATTTATTTTAATGTGCGATTCTTTCTCTCCTCAACACTATTTTGTTGTGGTGTGTATGGAACCATATATTGCATTTTAATGCCATACATGTTATAGTAAGCTATAAATTTTTTGTTAACATATTCACCACCATTATTTGTTCTTAACAACTAAGGCCAATGTATAGATTAATTTTCTACATAGGGTCATGTAGGCCAAAAACATATCAAAATATTCACTCTTAAGATTTGATAAATAAACCCAAGTGTGTCTAGAGAAGTCATCAATTAAGGTTAAGAATTAATTGAACCTAGATAAAGAAGCAAAATGAAGCATGCCACACAAATCACTATGAACAAGTTGTAAAGGGGTTGATGTGTGCCAAGAGGTACATTTGTCAAAACTATCCCGATGATGTTTATTGAGATTTCCATGAGAGTTAATTTGAATTGGTAAGAAAGATCTCACTTAGACCGACCATATTACAATATGAAAGTTAGATGGACCCAAAAGTGTAAATTGACTGCTCAAAGGAAAGAGCTTGAAAAAGTAAGCAGTTTAAATAAAACAACACTAAAAATGGACTCCATATAACAAAGTTATGCCCCTTTGAAGAGAGACATAAATTATCAAAATGTTAAGTTACCAAGGTGCCACATGGTAGGTGGAGGTCAATCCACATGGTGATCGGTGCATGATGAGGTTGGCAAGTTGTAAAGAGTAAAAAAAATTCTCAACTTCTCTAACTTTCCCTATAAGTTCAACTTTAAAAATAAGTTATTTTTATGTGTTTAAGTGATTCATTCTTATAAAATAAGTGAGAATCACTTTTA
>SNQJ01S0042174.1:56578-88241 GCA_010110895.2 Picea sitchensis | reverse complement strand
ACGTCATACTCCTTGACATAAGATAAGCCATAAAATTAAAGCTAAATCTAAAATTTATTAGACTTTTATGTTTGTAGGGTTAACCAACTAGTTCAGGATTAGGGCCTTGGATTAGGTTGGAGAGGAAACTCTTCAAGGCCATTTAAAATCAAACATTGGAGTTTGAGTTACGAAATGTCTAAGTCCAGTATCGTAAAAGTTATCCGGGACCCCCCTCTAACACAAGGGATAAACACGAGGTCCCGTGCGGAAAGGTAGCGGAGATAACCCCTCCAAAGTTGGACCAATCGTAGTGGAGAACACATATAGAGGGCTTGNCTGCTCATTGTGGTCTACCCGACTTTCGACTGTACCCGCCTGGTGACTGTTCGCGTGCTGGCAACCTAGTTGCCTATCTTTTTAGGGACATACACAGGTGACTGCCGGGGTATACCGTGGTACTTAGGATAGACATCGGGCCACATTTTGCAGAGTATACCTAGAGGGTGCTTCCGTGTTCGATTTGCACTTGCACCGGTAAGTTGCTCTAGTGTTGGTTGTTGTAACTGTTCTTCCAATTAATTTAGTGTTTGTCTGTCTTATCTTCTAGGGACTTTTTTAGTGTGTGTTACTTTTGAATGTTTAGACTACCCTAGAGTGTCTTTGATCTTCTCACATAGTGGAGGATCACAAGATCCGCCGGTCACAAAGGTTTCTTGGCCTGCCGCCGGTTACACTGGAGCCACCCCCGCCACCATTAAGGCGAAAGCTAGACCAACAAGGGTCTTTTGAAGCGACCGGATCACAAGAAATTGTGCCCGACCAACAACCAGAGGAATCAACCATTTTGGACCTTGAAGCGAACGCTCTTGGCTTGGTTGAAACCCCAACCACTGATTTCTTGGCACCTTTCATCATACCAATTTAATTTTACAAGCGCCAGACAATGTCGTATACAACAATGGAAACAAATGTTGTTACTCCTTCTGGGAATTCTTCAATTCACACTACGGTTGTCACCACAGGAGAGTTTCCACCTCCTAACCCACCATCACCAGTCCGAGCCACCATGGTCTCAACTGCATCTACATCGCACAACGGTCTGATCCCATCTTTGGCAGAGACCACAACCCCTTTTACACCAAGTGTGACAGGCCCTCCGTTCTCATACCGGATGCCTAGTTCGGGTACAAGTCCTGTACTTTCCTAATCCACTTTACAGACTTCAGGTCTGGGGACAGGGAGCTCTAGCGCTCCTTTGCAAGGTCACATGGGGGACACTTCTGCTCCTTTTAACGCTTTCCCTTACGGAGGAGATCATATACCTCCTTCGTCCCCTTCACTCGGTGGCTCGCATCAGCAATCCGTTGGGCAACCTACACACAATAGTTTATTTTGAGCGGGGAGTCAAGGACCACCTTCGCATAGTATGCCGCTAGGTTCGACACCGTTTTCTTTGATAGGAATGTTTGGTAACAATGCCTTCTCGTTAGCCACCTTCCCGACTGGGGGCAATCCCAGGTTTGGACAATCGATTCCTATGCAGAGTACTATTCCTGCACAGAGGGAAAATTTAGGAAATTTTTCCACACCAGGGCCTTGGAATTCTTTGCAGGGATCCGTTCCCTCGTCCAGAATGCTGATCTGGGGTAATTCTTTCCACAATCAATGGAACCCCGGACAAACTACTATGCCTATTCCCACGGAACCGACATGGGGAAACCCTTCCCAAAACCCTTCGAATGTCATGCATGCCCAACCATCTATGTCCTATTTTGGAAATCAGCCAACGATGTCTCCACATACGCAAAATCCATACACTGGCCAGGGCCATGGTTTCCACCAAAATCCGGGCCAGCAACCGATCTTTCCTGGCAACCTGGTGCCAGTCAAACTCAAGCCCCTTTTTCCCAGGTTATCACCAACAACCCAAACTACCCTTCTTGGCGACTTTGCACTTGCCAGATTTGACAAGGTTGTTGAATGACCTTATTTGTCACGATCCGCGTTGGCCTCCTATGCCGACGAAGTTGCCTTCGGACATTCCAAAGTTTGAAGGCAAGCCTAACGAAGATCCAGAAGATCATGTGACTACCTTCCATCTTTGGTGCTCATCTAACTCATTGAAATGTGACTCCGTACAGTTGCGATTGTTTCAACGTACTCTCATTGGGAGTGCCATGAAATGGTACATTGAGATCGATCGCTCAAGATACTCTTCCTTTGGCAAACTAGCAATGGCTTTCCTAAACCATTTCCAGTTACCTGTGAGATACAACGTTGGCACAGAGTTGCTTGTCAATTTCAAACAGACAACAACGAACCATATCCCGGATCATATCTGAGAATGGAGACGCTGAAAGTGTTTAATTAAGGTGCCAATCCCACCAACATTCCTGCTTGAGTGGTTCCTTAAGTCTTTGGTTCCACAGTTATCCAAAGACGTTGCGACGTCAGGAGTATTCTCTGAAGAAGACACTATCATGAGAGATCAACAATTTGAGCTTATCTATTCTCAGTCTGATTTATTATACAACATCTTGCCATATGCACCACGCTCAATACTGGATAAAACTAGACAGAGAGCTGGACCACATGCCGATGGTATTGTTGGTTTAGCACAAACAAAGCCCGTTGAGCCATTGACGAAGAAGTTGCAGCAATTATCTATACAACACACAACGACCATCCAAACTACTACTTTGGCTACTCCCCCTACCAAAACATCGGAGGTACAAACAGTGCAATCGACTAACCCAAAGGCCACCCAGCAGCCTG
This sequence comes from Picea sitchensis, assembly GCA_010110895.2. Classification (NCBI taxonomy): domain Eukaryota; kingdom Viridiplantae; phylum Streptophyta; class Pinopsida; order Pinales; family Pinaceae; genus Picea; species Picea sitchensis. Next base: position 85,484 of record SNQJ01S0042174.1, on the reverse strand, counting down.
AAGGAAAGAAAAAACAATGAAAGAAGGGTAAGGGGGATAAAAATCCTACCAATAATGCTGGCGGGGACAACACTGAGAAACAAAAGGCGAGGTATCCATGCAACTTGTGCACGGAAGACCACTCGACCCATCTATGTCCTCGGCTTGCAGAAGCCCAAAAGTTTGTGACGCAGCAACAGCCTGCTGTGTTGACCAATCCATTTCAACATGGGCAAAATCTAACCCAAGCCTCTACAAGCACGGAAGGGGGCAGCGAAGAACCCTCTCTGTCTTCAAACAACCCCACATTTGCGAACGTATATATGGTGAAGAGTGATGCTTTCATATCGACTAGAGCACATGACTATAGTAAACCAAGCAATTCTGATAAGGGTAAAGAAGTTGAACTCCCATCTCTTCCTCTGTAGATTGAGAAGACGTTGGGCGAAACAATGAAACGCATTCCCAAAGGCACATTCAAAAAAGATTCTCATAACCCAAATGCAAGGGCCGCCCAGAACTACTCTGTGGTGGAAGATTTATCACAAACCCCTTGTGCAATGTCCGCTTTGGAGGTCCTCCAAAGATGCTCTTCCCAGAGAAAAGCCTTGTTAACTACTTTAGGATCTACGGAGACTTGTAATCCGGGTACAATCATGCTATATACAACCGACTTAAAACCTTGTCTGCCTTACCACGTAGCGTTTTAGATAGTAGTGGCTTATACCACGAAAACGTTTACTCAGAATATCTTTCGCACGGTGGTTGATGAGGGTGCCTCAATATGCGTTATGTCATTGGCATGTTGGAAGGTCGTTGGCCAGCCCGTTTTGTCTACGTCACCTACTCTACTCACCGCTTTCGACGGTCGTTCATTTCGACCACATGGTATCCTTTCGTCTTTCCCCTTGCAGTTATGAGGGAAGACCGTGTGTGTCGAAATAGAGGTAGTCGATGCTCCCCTCGACTATAACCTCTTGTTAGGAAGGAGTTGGACTTATGCCATGCAAGCAGTGGTTGCTAAAGTTTTTTGGGTCTTGTTGTTTCCACACGAGGGCCGGATAGTGACCATCCATCAATTGTCTATCTCCAGACCTGACCCTGCATTGGGGGCATCCACGACCTCGATGATTAATAATCCTCAACCAAGTGTCGTCAACGTAGGGTTTGGTTTGTGCCCATCTTTTATGGGTACCTTCGATTACCCACCCCCTCAAAGCGATATCAAGTTTATATCCAATCATCATAAGGTTGAGATTTTTAAAGTTTCATCGTTCCGCACGACTTACTTCGACGATCCGTGGATACTTCCTTCCCCATCAGCCACAATGGATGGGACAGGGCACTCGGGCATGTCCATGCCCTTGTTTGCAGCTGAAGTAGCGTACTCTTTAGTCCAACAAGCTTCAGCTAGCACTGATCCAACTCCCGCACAAGAGTTTGATCCACTTCTAGAGCCTATTTGGGCTCAGGGTTCTCTCACTGGCACCGATTCGTTAGACTTGGTCTTTCCCTCTGACGAAGCAATAATTGAAGCAATGACTCGTCCAAACAAACCCTGGGAAGATCTTCATCACAGATCATACTTCCTCCCAGAGTTAAGCCGAATCGAAGCAGGAGAATTCACCATGACTATGACGGGAGATCGGTCTTGTCCTATCAATATCTTAGATACCCACGAAGTTTATGCTGAGGGTAATATGGCAACCATCGTTGAAACCATACCGATCAATATCTCCCGAAACCCTGGCATCGTGGAGAATGTTTTTGTCGGAGCTGACTGCTCCTTCGAAGAGATTCAAATCTACACAGATCTTTTCAAAGAGTTCCGCGACGTTTTTGCCTGGTCTTACGAGGAAATGTCAGGCATCGATCCAAAAATAGTTGAACATGAAATCACAACGTATCCTGATGCCAAGCCGGTTCGGCAGAAGCTTCGTCCAGTTAATCCTAAGAAAGAAGCAACCATTAAGGTTGAGGTTGAGAAATTGATAAAAGTTGGGTTTATCTATCCGATCAATTTGACCCAATGGGTGTCAAACCCCGTGCCGATCAATAAAAAACAAGGCACGATTCTTGTATGTACCGACTTTCGTGATTTGAACAAGGCATGTCCCAAAGATAATTTTCCCACACCGTTCATCGACCAGATCATTGATGAGTGTGCTGGTTGCGAAGCCTTTTCTTTCTTGGATGATTTTTCAGGATATAATCAAATACAAATCAAACCCGAAGACCAACACAAAACGAAATTCTTTTGCCCATGGGGTACATTCGCTTATCGTAAGATGCCTTTTGGTCTAAAAAATGTTGGATCCACCTTTCAGTGGGCCATATATTTTTCTTTCCATGACCTCAAGAACATAGTTGAGGCCTATTTAGATGATTTAGCATCTCGATCTCGCAAGAGAACGGATCATCCCACACACCTCCAACTTATCTTTGAGCATTGTCGCTACTTTCAGATTCGCTTGAATCCAAACAAGTGCAGCTTATGCGTAACGTCAGGACGATTGTTAGGTTTCATAGTGTCAACAACAGGGATCATGGTCGATCCTCTCAAGGTTGAGGCAATAATTCAGTTGCCCCCCCCACGCGCAATCCTTCAACTTCAGAGTCTACAGGGCAAGACAAAGTGTCTAAGACGCTTTATCACTAACTATGCCGAGATCACCAAGGGATTTATGCGCTGACTTAAAAAATACATTCCCTTTTGTTGGGACGATGTCGCTCAACGCTCTTTCGCCACATTAAAACATGCTCTCACAACTACCCCTCTGCTCTGGCCACCTAACTATAAAAAGGATTTCCTATTATATATGGCTGCAGCAGAGTCAACCATTGGCATGGTCTTAGTTCAGGAAGATTACTTGTTCTAAGAATATTTCATCTATTACCTGAGCCGAGGCCTCGTAGGTCGGAACTCAATTATTCTCATACTCATACGGAAAAACTTGCGTTGGCAGCAGTCCATGCTGTTCAACGGTTCTGTCATTATGTTTTGTTTCACAAGACCACCGTTATTTCTGTCGTGAATTCATTTCAGTACATATTTACACGACGCGTAATAGGTGGAAAAATCAGTAGATGGATAGTCATCCTCCAAGATTTTGACTTGGATTTCATTTCAGCGAAGTCCAAAAAGTCACTGGTCTTCGCAGAAATTATTTCAGAACTTCCGGTTGAGTCAGGTGATCTTGTGCCCGAAGAGTTGCCTATTCGAGGAGATATGTTTTTTATCACCTCTTAGGATCCCTGGTACGGATATATACTTATCTATCTCCAGACTTTGAAGTGCCCCACTACTGCTTCTCGTGATGAGCGTCGACGCATACGCCATTAGGCTAAGAATTATCTCATACTCGATGATACTTCGTATCGGGGAGGTGTAGACTGCATCCTACGTCGATGTCTCACTCACGAAGAAGTGGTTATCGTACTCAATGATTTCCATACCAGAGCTTGTGGTGGTCATTTTTCTGGGTTGGCGACAACCCAAAAGATTCTACGAGCAGGTTACTTCTGACCAACACTTATCAAGGATTGTATCGAATCAGTCAAGAAGTGTCATCCGTGCCAAATCTTCTCTCGGAAGATGAGGGCACATCCTGCTCCTATGTTTCCTGTCATCACAGTTGGTACCTTCACCTAGTGGAGGATTGATTACACTACATGCAACCCTCCTTCAGCAAGGGGGCACTGCTATATCATCGTAGCTGTAGACTACTTCACAAATTGGGTTGAAGCTATACCAACGTTTAAAGATGATGGAGAGACTACAACTCTCTTTTTATTCAATCAGATAATAGCAAGGTTTGGCGTCCCAAGAGAGATTGTCACTGACCATGGCAGTCACTTTCAGAACCAGATGATGACCGAGTTAACGTCAAAACTTGGGCTACGACAGGAACATTCATCACCCTACTACCCCCAAGAAAATGGGCAAGTAGAAGCTGTAAACAAAACTCTTAAGACCATTCTACAATGAACTATCAACTCAGTCAAGTCAAATTGACATTTGATGTTATACTTGACATTATGGGATTACCGAACATTTGTTAAGACTGCAACCAGTTTCTCACATTGTCAACTCATTTACGGGCTGGAGGCAGTCTTGCCCATCGAATGTCAGATCCTGTCTCTAAAGTTGGCAGTACAATTACTGTCGGACACTTCTCCACTTGAAAAACAGTCATTATACCTTGAGCAGCGTCGCGATGCAGCCCTGGCCAACGAGGCTCACAAACATAAGGTCAAGTGTCAGTATGATAGATTAGTTCGTCCTTGGATTTTCTCTGAAGGCGACCTTGTCCTGGTCTATGACCAAGATAAGGACCCCCTCGGGGCAGGAAAATTCAAACCCATGTGGTTTGGACCTTTCATCATAAAAGAGGTTCTAAAAAAGGGTGCTTATCGTCTGGTTGATTTTGAAGGGAATGCTTTGGCGGAGCCTAGAAATGGGCTTTACCTCAAAAAGTATTACTCATAGGCAGGTCACTGTGGGTAACTTTTTGTAACATATGTATAGTCTTTGTACTATTACTTTTTAGTTTCTTTTAGTGTTATGGACGGGTCGTTGATGTTATCTTTCGTCACTGTGGCAGATGTCAAGTGATTCTGAGGTGTTCGTTGGGTATGCAGATGGTGCAAGTAGGCACACTCGGAGGCTTGTCTTTGCAGCTTGGGTAATATTTACACCTCAAGGCCAGTTACTATTTTCCGGAAGTATATGCTTAGGTGACATCACAAATAATGTCATCGAGTATAATGTAGTTATTGAGTTGCTTCGTGACGCTTTGTCATTGGGTATCTCTCATATCCGGGTCTACCTCGACGCTCAATTGGTTGTCTCAGTTAAACAGAGTATACCGGGTTCATGATCCAACTTTACACCAACGATTCCTTAGGGTACGTCTCTTAGAACGAAACTTTGATTATATTACATATTTTCATGTTCCTAGGAGATTAAACCAAGTTACAGATATTCTAGCTAATCAAATTTTAGATTAGCATCTTGCACACATATGAAAGAACATTAACATAAGCATGTAAATACATTTTTGCACACATAATCCATAAGACACAAAAGACCAAAAAAACATATATAATATCATAAAGTAACCAGAGTACATAGATGGACGCAAGCGCCTCAAAAATATAACCGATAACGAGTCACAGGGCTTATGCCCTCAAAAAATATATACAAGTAGTGCTCATGGCACTTCAAAATGTCTAGCTAAAGTTAGGGCCTATGGGCCCTGTTATACTGGTCTACAACGTTGTCTAAACGCCGAAACAACCGGACCCACGTCCGTGGTGCCCCCACTACATGAGGCTAAATAGATGGTGGAAAGTTCTCAATCTCTACCATCGAGACCGTGCGAGTGAGCGCAATAAAGTTATGCTCAACCCATCTCAATACCCTCTCAGCCTCCCCGACTAGAAGATCTCCTGCTACTGCTGGTCCCCCTACGGCGGCAGGTGCGGTCCCTGGCCAAGGACAACACCTATTCCTCGCATAGTCAGCGGGTCGCATTAGTCCCACATCTGCACACAATGAACACATATCCGTCAAATACTCTCGTACAAAAAAAAATGATATATATAACAAAACAACATAAAAATTACATATACAACAAAAAAACTACAAAGGTGGAGACTCACCCGTCTCCCCTCGTTCCTCACCAGGAGGTACTGGTATCTTAGGGTCTCTCAAAAAATCAATCCCGGCATAGGGGTAATCCTCTATAACCGGGATCTGTCGTGACAGCCACGCAAATAAGTCATCATCGAAGGACTCATTGGTCCTTCCGCCACCCTGTCGCGGTAGTAATACTGCCCATCTACACATAGCAGGAAGAGATCCCTGATGTCGTTGTACCACTACTCGAGGACTAAAACTCGGAACTCTCTCAAAAAAGAACGAACACAGAATAGTCTCGAACCCGAAGTTCCTATGTGTCCGCAAATGACAATCTGTCAGCTGTATTTTCATACACTCAAGCAATGTGGTACTCCAATCAAAAACTTGTGCATTTAAGCACTGGACTGCACAGTTCATCTGTGCGTGGGACGCCTGATGTAGAGTCATAGAACCAGTAATTCGTCCAATAAGCAATACTATCGCCTGTAGCGATAAGTTAGTGATCTTTCTTATGGGCACCTGCATGTTCGCACGATCTATATTAGTGGCACAATATAATCCTATCAATTTCACTATGTTATGTGGCCCCACAGGAAAAGTCCAGAAATTGACTGGTTCCCCTCTCCTGGAGAGGCCAGTCAAAAAGTAAATGTCCTTGACCGTGGACACCAGTGATTGCCCCTCTAACATGAATGCCTCAGCATCCGGATGCCATTAGTCAACCAAGGCATTCAGTAGCCTAGGTTGTGCCCGCATGAAAGGACATAGGAAAAACTTGAGTAACCCACACTGCATCAAAGTAGCCACAGCATTGGGGTCTTCCCCAACCAACTCATTTACCTCTTCATGCTCTCTTTCTCTCCAATGGACATACATCCTGCAAAACACCAAGGTTCAGGAGGGTTAACCCTTTCTTTTTATATATTTTTCATTCCATAAGGGGGTCCACGCATGTTGTAATGGTGACAGTCGCGTGTACACGCGGGCAGAGTTTACTCTGCCCGAATGTACATGCGGCCTCTCCTAAGACAACCCGCGTGGACCTAGGGCCGACCTTTTAAAGGTCGACACCCCCCTAAAAAATGAACCCAATGCACAAATAAAGACATGAAATGCAAAATAAGGGAGTTTGTACTTACTTGGTCAAGACAGAAGTTCGTTTCGTCTACTGTAGCTTCCGGAATCACCGTTTTTGACAAAGGGGGTGTTTTGGCTCCAGAGTCAATTTCCAAATCAGCAATGGTGATAATGAGCTGCCAGCTTCTATTTATAGACTTTTTGACCTCTTTTTGTCACCTTTTTGTCCTCCCTTATTATTTTCTTTATACCAAAAACCATTTAGAGTGATTTAGAAGTTATATAGGAGGGATTTGATCGGGTATTGGGACAGTTTTTTGGAGTTTTGAGTAATTTTCGACGATCCGTGAATTTTTTTTCCAAGGATCAACTTGAGCATATAGGGTAGGTTTCTACCCTGACTTTTGTACCTTGTTGTCTTTTTCCTTTGCCATACGATTGATCCCATTAGGTTTTGACACAAAACCATCATAGTTGCTTTAAAAATGTCGCAACTTGGTGGTAGAGCTTACCGGAACATGGATGCCCTAGGTAGATCCTGGTTGCATTATGGTATCTATGCTGTCTCTAAAACACTGTAGGCTCAGGATTCCTTGTAGCTTCTCCTGAATATGAGTTTGAGCCTCATTTGCATGATTCTTCTTCGCTCTTGACCTCACCCTCAAGACTCCCAAAAGATAACGGGTCTTCTTTTAAGCCCTTTTCAGACCCTCTAAACATGAAAAGATTGTCGAGCGATCTTGTGGCCTTTTACGTTCATGAAACTGAAATTTGAAGTCACGTCTGTTCGGCGGTAGTTTACCCATTTTTCGGTCTAGACGGTCAACTGTACGAACAAAGGTATACTCTATGGAACTTCAGTTCTTTAGAAGAGTACTCTCAGGTATAATTTTATCCCTTTTTCGGTCTTGACGGACTAAACTTACAAAAAAAGAACCCCCACGGAGTCCATAGTTAAGATCTTTTCAGAATCCCTAAAATTGAAAAGATCGCCGAGTGACCTTATTCTTTCACACTCGTTAAACTAGTCCAGAAGAACATTCCTGACGGAGTCCATAGTTAATCTTTTTTCAGACTCCTTAAAAATGAAAAAATGGCCGAGTGATCTTGTCCTTATCACACTCGTTAAAATGGTTTTAAATAGACGTCTTGTCGGTGCTAGTTTATTCCTTTTTCGAACCGACTAGACTATATTCGAAAAAGGTACCCAAATGGAGTCTCCTTTTATGTTTTTTAGACTCTCTAAATATGAAAAACCATCGAGCTTAACTTCTCTGGGCTCGTTAAACTTACATCGAAAGACGTTACCATTGTGTGTTTTGTTAACCGCATTTGCATACCTTATATGCCAGCGTTGTAGCACTTTGCTTCTGCGTCTTAACACCCTTGGCCCCTGGAGGATTTTTCCCCAGTATCATTATTTTGAACACCAGTCTTTTCCTTGTGCCTTGAGCTTGTATGTTTGTCACACTCGTTCCTCCATTGTAATGTAACATTCCTTTATTCTTTTTTCCAAAAATTATTGAAAAAAGACAAAGAAAATCAAATATACCCCAAAAAGAGGAAGGAAAAAGTATTTTCTTTATTGGCAGCATAATGAGTCACCCTTGGATAAAGCACATATGTCTGTTTGTTCGTCAATCTTTGGGATGTAGTACGACCTTAGGAAGTTGTTCTCACTACATAGAGTTGTGTCCTCCTCCATTTGGTTATTCTTCCAAACATATGGAGAGTTTGTGTTGCCTCCTGCTTCGTAAACTTATGATTAATGCCATGCTGCCTAAGTCTCATCATTTGTTGTGTTGTTGTCCAAGGGAAGTTTCTACCAAGCCTTAGTCATCCCCTCTGCAATTTGTCTCTTGCCCTCATACCCGGCCATCCTGAATGTCCAATCAAGTCCTTGTTCGAAATCAATGAAGTCTTTAGTCTAATCATCAAGATTATCTAGTCCATGACCGATGAGCCATCAAAGACCTCTGGGTAGTGATGTCGTACACTCATATTACACTACTTTGAGTTTTGAAGATTTTGAAGTTGTTGCTCGAGATTTGAAGATCTCATCTCCAACCATCAAGCCGTATCAACTTCTAGAATATGGATACTCTATATGAATATCTTTTTGATTTCGAGATGTAGCTCTGTTGTGTATTGTTTGCGGCTACACTTTATATAGTTATTTGACATGGATCTATAGTGTATTCGATTGGTAGCCATGATTCTATTTTATCCCAAGCATGGGTATGCTCGCCTTGGTGAGACATTTGTTATTTTGCAGACAACATCTCCTGGTTCCTGGTCCCTGGTCTCACTTGTTCGGCACATCAGTAAAGATTGGTAATGTATTTCGGCCATCAGATGCTCTTCTGACCTCACACATTAGAGGGCATCTGTTATAACCCTAATTTGTACCATACATGCTTACCTGACATCAGGCCATCTCAGATCCCTTCTTTGCCAAAAGCACTACTGAACAACTCTTTAAGAAACCTCGTTTATAAGGGCCCACGCACCCTACTCCATTACTGCACGCGTGTACACGCTAGCTGACCTAAAACAGCCCGTGTGGATCGACAAAAGCACAAAAAAATGAAAGTTGTCGATGTAACACACAGCTCTAGGTGAGTTAACTGAAACTCCCGACCATGCATGGCCGAGGGTTTGTCCAAATACCTAGCTTCTTCTAGCCTATAAAAGAAGGGCTAGGGGTCCCATTTGGAAGAGGAAAAAGTGAGTAAAGAAACTCTACCCAATTGCATATTCCTATTGTCCCAACCCTTTAGCCATCCTTGTGCAAGAAGAGATACTAAGCAAAGAAGTTGGAGGACAGTTGAAGAGGAGCCTAGGATCAGGTTTGCGGAGCAGTGGTCGGTCTCGACTTTTTGTAAGTTGACTCATTCAAAGTAATAAAGAAAATGTCTTTCCTGTCCCAATTCACGAGTTATTCATAGTTTGTTAAGTACATGTTTGAATCTCTAACCCGTTAGTCTATAGGTAAGATGCATGTGTAATTGTTGCTTGTCTTGTATGCAGGTCAACTTTGGAAGGAGAACTGTGAACAAGTGATCAAGTGCGAAAGAGGATCGACATCGAACACCTGGAACAAGGTAGGTTGATCTGGCCATGTATTTACTGAAAATAAATGGGATTTAAGTCTGGGGACGAAGGTATAAAGTAGATTTTCTCTTGGTCATATCTGCATGCAAAGTATAACCCTATTTGCTAGTTCGTTAGGAGATTTCCCTCACAACACCCTTATTATTAAGATTTGATGTTGAAAACAAATAGCATACAATATATTCAAGGATATCACAAGAAAACTTCAATATTTTTATTAAATCCAAAACTCTTGATGTAAAGAAACACTATACAATAATAATTTTATGGAATGATAAACTCTTGTACACTTACCTTTTTAAGGGAGAAATCTTCAAACGATGAATGCTCCTATACATTAACAATACTTCACACATCTCATAAGTAAGACTCCATCTTTATTTAACTATTGGTAACCCTTAAATTAATGAATATGCCATATTTTATTTATAGCATGATAACTAACTAATGAACGAAGTGTTTAATAATAATTAATATAATATATCAATCTACATTATATTAAATGGTAACCATTCCTATCATATTATTAATTTTAATGATCTTTTAGACCTAGATTATATCAATAGAGAGATTCGATCAAACACCGGCTTAATTTTTTTCTCATTCACCTTTGAATTGAGATGGTTTTCCTTCCCAATAGTGATAACTCACTAATAAAGTCTAGACAAAAAAAAGATTAGATTGAAGACTAGTGCTCTTATGATTATTATTATGGAATCCCCATTCACTAAAACTTTACAAATCTCTTTTTATTTGAGAGGAGGAATGAGACCCACCAAATAGCAAATCCATAAGCATACTACATATCGTTTTTCCCTTTAGAATCATACTCTGCCACCTACCTCCCCTAAAAACAATATTTCTTAACCCATAAATTATAATTTATTTATTTTAACTAACTTTCATTATCCTTGAATTTAGTAATAACTTTATTTTACCATCTTATTAAGGTAATGCTCAACGCAAAAGGAAACTTCAAATATTTGAATATCTTCCACATGTTATTTTTAGGAGACATATTAAAATCTTTCCCAAAGTTAATGAAGCAATAAATGAGATTAATTAAGTGGTCGAGGCTTGCATGATAGCTTCTAAAGACTATCTTGACCTTTAGTCATTTTTAAGAAATTTTCTAACCAAAAACTAATTTTCATTTCCAAAATAATCTCATATAACTTGACTAAAAAAGAACAAATCACAATAGTCTTAGTTAGAGACAGTTTTTGTCAATACATTTAAAAATAAAAACAATGAATCTTTCTATACAAATTCTAAAATAATCTCACATAACTAGCTAAAAAATGATAAATCACAATAGTCTTATAATTTAAGATAGTTTTGGTCACTACATTTAAAAATAGGAACAATAAAACTTTCAATACAAAGTTTAGAGAAAACCTCATTTCACTATTATATTAAAAAGTATATAAATGTAAGATATTAAAACAAAACTTCTAATATTTAAAATTTTCACTTAATTAATTTTAATAATTTTAGTTTTTCTTTTTAGTAAATACTTAATTTCAAACTCAAATTCATTAAAAATAAAAATCCTAAAATAATATTATATTTTAATTACTATTATTTCTTAAGTCTTTTTATTTGTATTAAATAATACATTTTTAAATATAATAAAATCACTATTCTATTTACCATATAAAGAATATGACTTTGACATACACTATCATTATAACCTTACAAACATTGTACAACTCTAAATTTTACACTTCAAAATTCTATCAAAATAAGAATGAGATTATGTACTCAAGGTTTGCAACTCTAAATTTTACATTTCAAAATTTTATAAAAATAAATAAGAATCAGAGTAATGTACACAAGGTTTTTACACCTCATGAAAATGACATTTGAAGTCAAAATTTCATTTACATTCTTTATACAGAGTGGATATTCTATATTGAAAATAGTTGGGGATTTTATATCCTCATCATATTTTCATATAAGATAAAATAGAAATTACAAATTCTTTATGCAGGGTGGGCATTCAACAGTGAATATATAGACATTGAAATGTTTTTATTATAATAAGTATATTTACATTTAATATAATAAGTATCCGAAATAATATACTAAATCAATAATTTTCTTGGGTTTTGATTTATTGAAATTTAATAATTTTAATAATCACATATTAACAACAAAATGAGAGGTTCCTTTAGACACTACAAAATCAAAACATTCTTAACTTATGAGACTACCCACACCATGGAATCAGATAAAATGGATACAATTTTACAAATACCAAAATTTTGTGAATTATAAAAATAAATTGAAAATATGTTAGCCCTAAAGGTAAATCAAAATTTTTGGATAATAACGGTTGACAATTCAATCGTTCTATGCTAATAATAACTAACATAATATATTAATCTACATTTTAATGTGATTATTCCTATCATATTATTAACTTTAATGGTCTTTTAGACCTTTATTACATCACTAGTGAGATTAAACCAAACAACTACTTCATTTTTTTCTCATCCACCTTGAATTGAGGTGGTTTTCCTTCTCAATAGTGATGACTCGCTAATAAAGTTTAGATAGAAAAAAATTAGATCTAAGACCTAATGCTCTTATGATTATTATGGAATCTCCATTCACTAAGACTTTACAAATCTATTCTTGTTTAAGAAAAATGAGACCCACCAAATAGCAAGTGCTTATGTATCTCTTCTTGTTTCATAGAAATGAGACTCTACCAAATAACAAGTACTTATTTTTAACTTATTTTTTGTTGTTCATGATAATTTACAAAGTCCCCAAGCATACTACATATATTTTTTCCTTTTAGAATCATACAAACCCAACCTGCCACCTACCACCCCTAGGAATATTATTTCTCAACCCATAAATTATAATTAATTTATTTTAACCAATTTTCATTATCCTTGAATTTAGCAATAACTTTATTTTACCATCTTATTAAAGTAATTCTCAACTCAAAAAGAAAACTTCAAATATTCAAATATCTTCCACCACAAGTTATTTTTAGGAGCCATATTAAAACCTTTCCCAAAGTTAATAAAACAACAAATGAGATTGATTAAGTAGTATTAGCTTGCATGATAGCTTCTAAACACTATCTTGACCTTTAGTCATTTTTACTAAATTTTCTAACCAAAAACTAATTTTCATTTCCAAAATAATATCATATAACTCAATAAAAAATAACAAATCCCAATATTCTTAATCAGAGACAGTTTTTGTCAATACATTTAATAATAAAAACAATGAATCTTTCTATACAAATTCTAAAATGATCTCATATAACTAGCTAAAAAATGATAAATCACAATAATCTTATAATTTAAGATAGTTTTCTTCATTACATTTAAAAATAGGAACAATGAACCTTTCAATACAAAGTTTAGAGAAAGCCTTGTTTCACTACTATATTAAAAAGTCTATAAATACATGATATGAAAACAAAACTTCCAATATTTAAGATTTTCACTTAATGAATTTTAATGATTTTAGTTTTTCTTTTTAATAAATACTTAATTCAAAACTCAAATTCATTAAAAATAAAAATCCTAAAATAACATAATATTTTAATCACTATTATTTCTAACTCTTTATTTGTATTAAATAATACATTTTTAAATATAATAAAATTATGTTCTCTATTTACCATTTTGAGAATATAACTTTGACATACACTATCATTGTAACACTACATTGAAACTTTGTAAAGTTCTAAATCTTAGACTTCAAAATTCTATCAAAATAAAAATAGAATTATGTACTCAAAGTTTGCAACTCTAAATCTTACATTTCAAAATTCTATAAAAAACAATAAGAATCAGATTAATGTACACAAGGTTTTTACACCTCTGAAACTCTAAATCTTACATTTCAAAATTCTATAAAAAACAATAAGAATCAGATTAATGTACACAAGGTTTTTACACCTCTGAAAATGCCATTTGAAGTATTACATTCTTTATACAAAGTGGATATTATATATTGAACATAGTTGGGGATATTACATCCTCATCAGATTTTCATATAAAGATAAAATGAAAATTACAAATTCTTTATGCAGGGTGAACGTTCAACACTAAATACATAAACATTGAATTTTTTTTATTATAATAAGTACATTTATTAATAATTTTCAGATTTTCATATAAAATAAAATAAAAATTACAAATTCTTTATACAGGGTAGACATTCAACACTAAAGACATAGACATTGAATTTTTTTATTATAATAAGTACATTTACATTTAATAACATTAAGAAGTAACTCTCTCATCTTCTTATCTGCTTTCAATCTTTTAAGTATTAATTTATAACTCTTGAATAAAATATTATCACATATTATTGGAATTTAATAATTTGAATAATCACATATTAACAACAAAATCAGAGGTTTTTTTTGACAATACAAAATCAAAACATTTTTATCTTATGAAACTACCCACACCATGAAATCAGATAAAATAGATAAGATATAGTAAATTATAAAAATAACTTGAAAATATGTTGGACTGAAAGTTGGCAATTAGACCAAACAATGACTTCATTTTTTTCTCATCTTGTGGTTTTCCTTCCCAATAGTGGTGACTCAGTAATGAAGTTTAGATAGAAAAAGATTAGATCAAAGACTAATGCTCTTATGATTATTATGGAATCCTCATTCACTAAGATTTTACAAATCTCTTCTTGTTTGAAAGGAATGAGACCCACCAAATAGCAAGTGCTTATGTATCTCTTTGTGTTTGAGAGAAATGAGACCCTAATTATTATGAAATCCCCATTCACTAAGACTACAAATCTCTTCTTGTTTGAGAGGAACGAGACCCACCAAATAACAAGTGCTTATGTATCTCTTCTTGTTTGAGAGAAATGAGACCCTAACAAATAGCAATTGCTTATTTTTTGTTGTTCATGGTTATTTACAAAGTCCCCAAACACACTACATATATTTTTTCCCTTTAGAATCCAACAAACCCCAGCCTGCCACCCCTAGGAATAATATTTCTCAACCCATAAATTACAATTAATTTATTTTAACCAATTTTCATTATCCTTGAATTTAGCAATAACTTTCTTTTACCATCTTATTAAAGTATTGCTCAACTCAAAAGGAAACTTCAAATATTCAAATATCTTCCACGAGTTATTTTTAGGAGCCATATTAAAACTTTTCCCAAAGTTAATGAAGCAACAAATGAGATTAATTAAGTGGTACTGGCTTGCATGATAGTTTCCAAAGACTATCTTGACCTTTAGTCATTTTTAAGAAATTTTTTAACCAAAAACTAATTTTCATTTCCAAAATAATCTCATATAATTTGACTAAAACATAACAAATCACATTAGTCTGATTAAAAACAGTTTTTGTCAATACATATAATAATAAAAACAATGAATCTTTCTTTACAAATTCCAAAAAAATCTCACACATAACTAGCTAAAAAATGACAAATCACAATAGTCTTATAATTTGAGATGGTTTTTATCACTACATTTAAAAATAGAAACAATGAACCTTTCATTACAAAGTTTAGAAGAGTCTTGTTTCATCACTCTATTAAAAAGTCTATATAAATGCAAGTAATATATGAAAACAAAGCTTCCAATATTTAAGATTTTCACTCAATAAATTTTAATAAATTTAGTTTTTCCTTTTATTAAATATTTAATTTCAAACTCATATCCATTAAAAATCAAAATTCTAAAATAATATTATATTTTAATCACTATTATTTCTTAACTCTTTTTATTTGTATTAAATAATATATTTTTAAATATAATAAAATTATATTCTCTATTTACTGAATATAAAATAAAACTTTGACCATCATAATCTTTATATCATTGTAATCTTACATTGAAACTTTGCAAAATTCTAAATCTTAGATTTCAAAATTCTATTAAAAATAAAAAACAGATTTAATGTACTAAAAGTTTTTACACCTCATGAAAATTTCCTCTACATTCTTTATACACAGTCAATATTATATATTGAACATAGTTGGGATTTTACATCTCATAAAATTGTCATATAAGATAAGATAAAAATTATAAATTCTTTGTCAATAATGAAGAAATGGACATTGAAATTGTTTTATTATAATAAGCAAAATTAAAAGTACAATTACATTCAATAACTTTGAAAAATAAGCTTCTCATGTACTTATCGGTTTTCAATCTTTGAAGTATTAATCTATCATCCTTAGATAAAATATTATCATTAATAATAAATACAAAAGCATTCAAATGACAATGGCTGGGTATGGAAATGACGTGCTAAAACAAGAATTTCCATGGGTTCAATATCCAATTTTTGATTTATTGAAATAAAATAATTTTATAATCAGATATGAACAACAAAGTCAGACGTTCCTTTAGACATGACAATATCAAAATATTCTTTACTTATGAGAATACCCACACTCTGAAATCAGATAAAATACATACAATTCTACCAATACCAAAATTTTATGAATTATAAAAATAAATTGAAAATATGTTCCGTAAAGGTAAATCAAAATTATTCGATAATGACCGTTAGCAATTCAATCGTTCTATATTATAAAAGTTTTATACCAGAACTTACAGTCAGAACACGAAACAGATATGAAATATCTGAGGGATCTTTACGAAAAGTTTAATTTTTTAGACTGTAAATGTAAAACCTACCTGTGCAGGTCACACAACATTCATGTATCTTTTGATGACGACAACGCAGACACAAAACCCTTACCAGTGTATTAAAGCCCAAAATCTCATATGAAATATCATCCAAAATGGTAAAATTGGGTATATTCCGAGTCCTCTTCCTCCTTCGAAGGTGATTTTCATTCCGAAATGTCTGAAGAAGAGGAATAAAGCTTAACAAGTTCAGAGTCCTGAATATCGTCCACCACAATCTTGAGTTGTGTCCATTTAGTCCAGGAATAATTAGTGTCGCAGGAGAGATAGCCATTGGTCATATTGGCGAGACCACCTCCACCCTTCTTCACGGAGGCAAAATGACTTCCATCACACTCTAACGCCACACCCTCGTACTTCCATCTGCATCTGTAAAAGCTGCAACTTACAGCCTTACTATTACACGCTTTCATACATTCCGGGCAGAGGAAACGGGAAGGCATGTCCTTCCTCATATCAAAAGTACCAAACCCTAATACACCACCTTCCACTTGCAGGGCTGCGGGCCTCCCAAATACTGAACATTCAATGTTGTCACAGATACCGCATATACTCATTCCCTCCCTCAACTGCCAGTCTGGCCTCCTCACGTCCATTGATGGAGGTGTATTAGCTGCTACGTATTTCTCGCCTGTCATGTTTAAGAAACTGAAAGTACCCGGCTCCTCGAATACTCCTGCACCTATAGGTCAAAAAATAGTTCTCATTTCAACAATGTGAAAAAACTTACCAGCAACCACAAAAACAGCATGAAATTAATATCATTTTGTACCTGTCTCGTTGTTCAGCCATATTTTCTGGTGGAATGTATTTGGCGACTTTTTAGCTGCTGCTGGCGGCATGTTCAGAGATCCAATTCCAGTGAAAGAACCAAGTCCCCCGTGAAAACCAACGAAGTTGTGTTGTGCAGAAATAACATATGCCGACGACGAAAAATCGAACATAATGATCTCAAGGTCCGACTCATAAATTTAAAAAGAACCACCTGAAATCAAATCCGAGGCCATTCATTTTTTGATGTCTTGGCCGATGCATCATCCATCAAATCGTACCTTTCCAAGCATTTCTCAATAGCAGTTGAAATTTGACAGGACAATTATAACGGCAGAGTGGCCATTTGGCGAAGTTAATCAATTCCACCTGAAATCAAATCCGAGGCCAATCATTCTTGATATCAAAGATTAGATGTATTGGCTGATGCATCATCTATCAAATCGTACCTTACCGAGCATTTCATCAATGGCAATTCAAATTTGACCGGACAATTATAACGGCAGAGTGGCCATTTGGCGAAGTTATTTGCTTTCAATAATTCAATACCACTGGTAATCTTTGAGACCGTATCATACTTTATTTCATATCAAATATCTCCACATACTAACAGTCACATCTCGAGAAGGTTACGTATGCAATATTTGATTTTTATTAAATAAATAGAATGGGCAATATTTAACCGTCAAAAATGTCCACTCCTCAAATGTGGCTACTCGCGATTATTATTCACGCTTTGAAAGGTGGTCGTGGTGGTTTTAACGTATAGCAAAGCTTAGCTTATTTGCGAACCATGGTTCCACTTCAAGGTTTTGGATACGGTTTACAACTTGTCACTTTAAACTTATGAACTAGATTTACATGGTTCCTTCAACTTTATGGACAAGATTTTTTTAGGGTTGGTGTTGACATAGTATGAATCTAATATGCAAATTACAAAATGATGCACTAGGCTAAGCTAACAAAAATGATGAGTTAAACATAACACCAAATATATTACTATTTTAAACAAATATATTACTATTTTAAACTTTTAGTGAAAAGTTACTTAAGAAAATAAAATAAGTGATTTAAATAACTAGTGGCATTATAAAAAACAAAAAACTTTGGAAATGAATTATCACTACAATTATATGGGTAAGGCTATAGGGAAACAAACTGTGAGATAAAATAAAATAAAACAAGTTGTTCATACATGAGAAAAATCTACACTATAAAAGAAAACACTTATACCATTCCAAAAAATTCCACAAATCACACAATTTAGAACTGAAGTCTATCTTCAAATGGCTTGCCTAGAAGAGGTTTTTCATTCATTAACATTTCATAGACAAGTCTACAAAAACACACAAGCAAAACTCCCTTTGTTTATTGGGTTTAGTCTATTTATACAAGAGAGGGAGAGGGAGATTAATCATTTTGATTTTTCTATTTGGTTATCTGATTCTTTTCTTGGTTGTTTGGTTTCTTCATTCAAATGTCTTTTCTGCCATTTGGGTTTTGTTTTCTTTTAAATTCTAACTCATTCTCCTTCTTTGGCAGTTTCATTCCCCTATGCCATTTGGGTTTTGTTTTCTTTTAAATTCTAACTCCTTCTCCTTCTTTGGCAATTTCATTCCCCTATGTCATTTGGGTTTTGTTTTATTTTTAGTTCTAACTCCTTCTAAATGGTAATTTGATTCCCTTCTTGACAATTCAACTTCTTTGTTCAACTATCTCTTTTCTGCCACATGGGGGTTCATTTAATCCATTTCTTGGCTATTTGACTCCCTTTCTTGCCTCCTTGTAATCATGTGGAGGTTTACAAAACACACACCACGTGGGTTAATCATTAAATCAATAATCCAATCAAACTAATCCTCTTTTGGTATTTTGAGTTAAAATTGGACTATAACAATTTTTCAGGGAATTTTGCTAAGTTCAAGAGCAAGGTTTAAAGCGCACATTAGCTAGAAGTTAGGAGTCTTGATTTGAGGATTGGGACTCGATTGCACATAAGTTCAAATAGGGAGGCCTAATATGAAATCGAGACCCCTTATCACTACCTTTAGATGAAGGTAGACTTGATTTTGAAATTGGACCCAATCATAAAATTGGGGCACAAGTTAGCCTAGAGGACGACGATTTCAAAATTTGGCTTGATTGAGAAATCGAGACCCCGTGTCAATACATTCGTAAGGAAAGGCCTGATCATAATTGAACTTAAAATGGTTCTACATGTGCAAAGAATATGGAAGGGTTTTTCAGATGTGCAAAAAGTTTGAAAAATGCTTCCCACTTGCAAAGAGTACAGAAAGGAAAGGCACAATTTTGAAGTTGGGGCCGATCACTCAATCAATCCTTCCCCTGTGAATTTATTGGTCCGAGCTTCTGGGAAACAAGGTATTTAACTTCCCGAGTTCTGAAAAAGTGACAATAAACCATTATTTATCTCCTCCTTAGTGTTATGACGATTCTCTATAAAGTTCATAAACCACATTAGTGCTTTCCTTCACATTGCTCCGACAAATTGTGCCATTTGTTTGACCTCATGAATGACATCTAATATAGCTCATATCTTCTCATAGATAAACTAGTTTTTTCCTGGGTCTTCATCACTTTGATATGGGGAAGAGTTACGTTATTAAGGTGTGCCATATTTCTTATCAATGATTGTCCTGGTGGTGGTTTCAATGATCTTTCATAGGAATCAAATTTTTATCATTATCAACTAGGACTTCTTTGTTACTTTGTTCTTGATCAGGCTTTCCTCTTTCTCTACTTAATTTTCTTGGAATTTGGTCTACATTCTTGGTTGATATTCTACCTAGTTTCTCTATGGTCTTTGTTGGAGCAGGCTATTTTGGGGAAATGTGCAACAATTATGGAAAACAGATAGAAATGGGACCACAAATGGAGTGTGCACCGAAAGTCAAGGGAAAACATTGTGTCGGAAGGTAGGGAAAGAAGCACGTTGGGAAATAAGGAAAAGCAGCGCGAGTAAGAGGAAAGGAAAAGGTAGAAATAAGGACAACGCGACGAGGAAATGGTTGGATTGTGGACCATCCACGCATAGGAAGTTACAAAGTGGACAAACCCAATCCACTTAGGGTTAGGGTTTTGGTCCTGATGTAATGGGTTTAACCCACTTTTTGTAGTATAAATATGTATTGTAATATCTAAGGAGATCCATCGTTGTGATATCAGAATATAGTTCAGTTTTGAGTCCTAAATGAGTTTTGAGTCGTAGTTACTAGTTTTTGGTTGAGAGATGTGGAGCTAGTATTGAGTGAAACAAAGTTATGGATTGTAATTGAGGGTCGGGTCGCAAGCCATGGAGCTTGGTGCGACATTGGTCAACCTCACCAAACTTATGATGTAATGTGCACAACGCAATGATTTGATGAAGATGAATAAAGAAGCAGATAATGTCAGATCTTTGTGGACGTAGCCCAGGGGGGTGAACCATGGTAAATTATTATTTTATTGTGTAGAATGTTTATGTTATGTGTTGCAATGGTTTATGATGAATTATTGAATCTGTTTGAGTTAGAATGCAACACACACTAGATCAGTTATGCTATTTTAATGCAGAATGAATGCTAATGGATGAATATGGTGATAGAATAGTAGATCTGATATATCTGAAGTAGAATGCATGTCTAACATCCCCATGAGCACCATCCCTTCCATGACTGTAGACATCTGGGTCTCACAGTCATCCATAAGCCATCTCCGGTGAGACTTCATTGTGCACTATGTGTGCAGTGTTGCCTTCTGGTCTCTAGAAGGGCTGATGGTTTGTAGGGTTTTGTTGGAAACCTAAGGTAGAACCCGAGTCAGCCCAAACATTCCAACAGTCTCGTTTATTCACTAAATAAATTGACACAATTGAGTCAAAGGAATTTGTGTTTCACTAATTAAATTTGGTAATGGGGGCACTCCCGTGAGATTCTTGATATGAATTAATAAGTCATTCTCACCTTCCTAAAGGATAATATTTGACATATTACCATTTTCTTGGGGCATATGGATCCATAGTCTATCTATTACTTGACCATCTTTGTCTATTCAAATTCACATTGAGGTTAAACCAGGTTCAATATGCTATCATTACTAGAGAATTTCATTTGTACTGATACTTTGTCTTCTAGAGTTTGATATTCTAGTTAGGGTAGACCATGACTCATCAAATTCCATAAATTTAGTATTATTTGATAATCGCGGGGCTCCCATGATAGCCTCTACATCTTTCAAAATTTCTTTCATGATAAGAACAATCATAGATTCTTCCACTTTTGCATCTGTTCAATTTCCACACCTTGACTCATATAGGGTTAACATCTCATCTACTTGATGCTATGATAGATTCAATTCCTTAGGAACCATCATAAGTGCTTTCTCTTCCACACCTAGTCGATCATATTGACTAGAATCAAGTATGGTTAATATCCTATTGACCTAATATTCTACTGTGTATTCTCCTCCGCTTGATTGATGAGGGTCCATGAACTTTATTGAATCAAATCTTCTCTATTGTCCCTTGTTTTTTGATTTTCTACAAGTTGATTGAAGGTTTGTAGTTTTTTGTTCTTCATTATTTTGTTTTCTTTATTTCTTCTTGTAATGTGCATTCTATTTTTATTCCAATCCATGCTTGCTTACTCCCATTCCTTGGAATACTTGCTTTATTCACTAGTTTTAATTTGTCTTTTCTAATGTGAGTTGACTATGGTTTCCTTCAAATACATCTCATGAGTAGTTACCCCTCCCTCCTGCCCCATCGACATCATATTTCGGTGTGTAGAACAATATTGAAGGGGTGAGAGTTAAGATTGCAAATTTTTTACCCAAAAAATTATCATTTGATGCCTCAAACAAGCTCTAGAACGTTTTGGACCCCAAACCACCAAATTGGGACCTTCCCCTAAAATGGGACCGACAAGCCAATTCCTCTAATTTTTCCACCTCAAAAGTACTAAGATAGATGAAAAATTACATAATGATCCATTATAGATCATAGACTCGATTTTCAACAAATTAAAATCTATGAGCATTGATATCAAAGTCATGATCGTTCAACCTTAAGACCACTCAAAAATAAAAGGGAAAAAATTAAAGTAAAGATGAAATAAAAGGACCTCCATGTTGACTTTTAAGAGGACCATTTAAAATTACAAAAGATGAATGAATGGGCGAATATAAACCAACCCCATATCTCTTCTAATTTGAAGTTCGACTTGTTGCTACTTGTTCCTCACTGAAAGAAGCCCCACCTTGTATAGACAACAACTTGACAACATTTTGTGTTTAACTCATACTCTTCCTGACATTTCTTTTGATCTGTGTCTAGTTTCATGCATAGCAAGTTCCACATGAAATCCAGTGGAAAGAAATAAAGAGGATACTTCAGTATATATGGGGTAAGGTTTAGTTAGGAAACTGGAATACAATACCATTAAAGTCCATCTCCTATTTTGGTTGATTTTTATGATTCAAACCAGGATAGTGACCCTAATGATCACAACTCCATTAACAATTATGTTTTCAACCTTGGCTTAAGACCAATTACGTGGTCTCTTAAGAAACAAGATCTTCTTTCTCTTTCTTTTGTAGAAGCAGAGTATTGTGCAATAGTTCTCAAAAGTCAAGATTCCCTTTCTCTTTCATAAATCCTTTCCAAGTTTGATTTCTAGTGATGACATATTACCATTATATGGTGCGGTGGTGAGAATTCCATTCATATTGCTCAACATCAATGAAAGAAAACACATAAATGTACGCATTCACTTCATTCAAGAATTTATTCATTTCATCAAGTAATTGAAGTTCTCTATTGCCAAACAAATGATCACATTGTCAACATTTTCACAAATCCCATAATAAAATCCAAGTCTTCACAACTTGGTCTATGTTAGGAGTTTAGGAATAATTCACTAAGTGGAGCTCAGATTTAATGTTTCACTCCCTCTCCTTTTTCCTCTTTTTAAATCTTTTAGTCTTATACTAAGTTGTTCTTAAGAGGGGATGTTATGATATTTTGACATTAAAAAATAGTTTAAATTCAACTTTGTCAAATATGCTTTAAAATCTATCGTGCTTTTAGTGTGTTTCTTAGTTTACTTTTGTGCTTAAATAATCCAATGATCACAATCATGTATTATACGTGAGTGATCCAACCATTCAACATTTCCTCAATTATAGCAACATTTGATCCATGGATTATCCCCTAGTTGGTTCATGATCTCTAATTAAAGAGCATGGAGGATTATTTGTTGATGATCAATATGAGAGATGCTTTTATGTAATTGATTTTTTGAATAATATTAATAAATTATCTTCAGACCAATAAATGTTTACCATATTTTTCAGAAGTTTTACCATGTAAACATTGGTGTCACTATCTTTGATTTGTGTGTGGGTGAATGTCTTATTGGTGTTCAACATGTGTGACTCTACATGTTTTTGTAACAAGTATTGGCTTGACGAGATGAATTCTCTACAATTTAAATATCCTATGAATGCATGCCAACACCATGTTCTTCCCCTTTACCAATTCCCTTTCCCTCACTTTGAATCTTTGCATGTGTGTGTATTTGCAAATGACGATCATTGTTTTTATTATGATCATATACTCTTTTAGGGTTTTCCTTTTTCCCTTGTTAAATCAAGAAATATTATCTCATTGTGAGAATAATACACACACACAAACACACAATTGAGAATTAAAACTTCTTGAACATGTGTTGGATATCTTATTCGCTTTAAAAAAAAAAATTAATAATTTATTTAAAACAAAATTTAAAATAAGTTAATTACATTAAAATGCAAAAAATTAAATATATACACTCTTTTACCCTGTTTTTTATGTGAACAATTTTCTAAACTATTTAATGATAATATATTGATCAAACATTGACTCATAGATTGGCATTGACCCCTGGATTGGGAACAAATATATGCACAAATTTCTCATACCCCTTATACATGACTTCATATCAAAATGATTCTACACCCTTCGTCACATTGCAAGGGGTCAAGCATGAAACTATAGAAAACAACATTGGATTTCTTGGAGAGACATAAACCTCAATGAGGAATATGTTGAGACCTATAACTCCTACATAGATTATCTTCGAAAGTGTAGTTTCTTCATAAATGAAGAGGAGGATGAAATCCTTTGGTCTATAAGTCGCTTGGGTGGCTATGAACCCAGATTTAGATACAAGACACTAACCATGGAAGGATTCAATCAACCAATCTTCTAGTGGTGGAAATGAAAATGTCCAGCAAAAGATAAAATCTATGGCTTCTTCTAAACCACGAAGCCTTAACCTAATATTTGTTACAAAAATGAAGTTACAAGGGCACTGGTAGATGCAACCTTTTTTAAGCTGGCTTGGAATCAAATAATCACCTCATACTCTCCTGTCCATTTACATTGTAGACGTGGAAAGAAATCAAAGGTATTGTTGGCTTGAAATCCAAATGGCAAGGGGATACAATTGAAGAATATTTAAGGAAACAACACAAGACAAGGATATAAATTCTTACAAATCCCCGCCCCTAACCTTGGCATGGGGAATTTAGCTGGCGAGAAGCACAATTTATTTTTAGGTAAGGATACATCATCTTTAAAATGTGCTTCTCAAAGTCTCAATATTTTAAGTTCCTTCTTTCAATTCTCCTCCATCCCTCATCATGCTTGTAATTCTAATATCAATATTGACATTGAAATTACCTAGGAATTTTTCGATGGACCCTCTCAAGGAACTCCACCTAAGGGAGGAGTTGTGATCCATAAATGGTGGGCCTATGGCCTATCCATTTCATCAGAACAGATCCTTTCTGAAATTCAAATTAGTTATATGCTCAATTTGGGTGATATGCCATATACAACCCAACAATTGGTCAAATACAATCACAAATGAAGGTATACTCTTTCTCCTATTCAAATGAGCCTACAAAACACACTCTGAGGTTATAATCATGATCCAAGACTCTGACACTCACTCTAACTAGCCAAAGGATACTCTCACATAATCCAATACCAAGGAGTGAACTCAAACAACAAACAAAGATTAAGTTGGCCAACAACGAGGAAAACATTCAGAGTGAGGAAACTGTGGTCTATGGGTTATGGGAGGACATCCATAAAATACTAAAACATAGAGCAATAGGATACTACCTTCATTTCTCACACTATAAATTTATCGTTCTAATCTATTGTAGGGACAATTTTTATCTAGATCATTTTTTCTTATAAAAGGTGGAATTAATAGGAGTGAATTAATAGATTGTTATATAAAATCTTCTTAGTATTAATTTATGAAAGCTCCATCCATATGTATTGATTTAGAAGGTCTATCTTATGAAGTTGAATGTTAGGAGAAATTTTCCTTTTATGTAACAAGCTATGCCTCCAATCTCTTTGCTGTAGGATTTCGTGTTCCATGCCGACCACAAGACAAATCCGTCTATTTTACAGACCTTAGATTGTTCATGCTCCCAAGTTTCAACTAGAAATATAATATCAATTTCACTCGAGATCCAACTTAATATATGGCCTTTTTCTGTGGAAGTGAGGACAATTCCAAGAGAGGATCCAAACTTTCCCAAATTCCTATTCATTATTATATTTTTGGTCTCTGTCCCTATTAATAGCTTTTCGATTCCTAATTATTGTCGATTTTCCTTCCTTCTTGAATTCTTTTACCTTTTGAACTTCCTTCCTTAATTTATCTAGGCCTTCTAGAATGATAATCCATATGGATATTGGTGGCCACCCACCTTTTCCAACTGGCTCAAAACAATTTTCTGACAATTTTGGCAATTTACTATTTTTAGCAGTTTTAACTTCCGGGGCCATTTTGAGGGCCTAAATGAATGTTTTTAGGGATAGAGATCCTAAATGATAGCTAAAGGAATGATTTATCCCCCAAAATGAATCTCATCGACGATACCTTTCCAACGGGCTATCACATTCCTAAAACGGAGATCGTATGCAAAAGTTACGACCCTAGGAAGTTGATGTACTAACTTACCCAAACGGGGCCCACATGACTTTTGGCGCTTCATCTCCTAGGGTTAGGTTTTTGGATGTCTAGGGTTTTTTGAATTCTTGTCTATTGTAAAAAGGCCTTCATATCCTCATTGTAATCTTCTTCTTGCGTATGCGCGCAACCGTCACATCTCTTCTCAGAGATAAGCCGCCACCATTCCAGCAAGCTTGTTTCTACTGCATTTTACAGTTTCAACTTATTTCGTTTTTGAATAGAAAACCAGTTTTACTGTATCTCTGTTATTTTTTGTTAAGCACTTGTTAATAATCTGTATTCATTTTGTTCTGCTCATAAAATCTGGATGAGTGGTATCAGAGCGGTCTGCTCCTTGTCGTCTTAATGCATGTCCCCAACGAGGTTGGTTTACAAAGAGTTGGGTCTCAAGCTTGTTTCTCTTGAGGACAAAAGCTCTTGCATGCCCAAGCGACCTGTCATGGCAGGAGAAAATAAAGATGACGGGACAGGAGATCCTTTCAAACTGTTGACTGAGGAAGAACTCACGCAATAGAGGAACGGGATGATGGATAGTTTCGCGCAAATCCTTCGTTGACTACCATTAGGCGACACATCTTCTTCGAACAGAGGTGCCGCCCCCTTCAAGGTACAAAAAAACTTCGATATTCCTATATTTGAAGGTCAGATAGATGTAGATGCTATAGACAAGTGGTTTAATATGCTAGAAGGGTATTTTTCTATCCATAACTTTTCGAATAGAGAAAAGATTACTTTTGCGCTCCTCAAAGTCGTTCCCCATGTCAAAGATTGGTGGGAAACCTTCTGTGAGAAAAAGGAAACAGAGGAAACCTCATTATTTTCAGTCACGACCACCTGGGAATCCTTCAGGGATGCTATTAAGGAACAATAATACCCTATCGGAAGTTACGACGACCTGTATACCAAATGGACCACACTACAACAAGAAAGAGACCAAGCAGTGCCAGATTTCACAAATATCTTCCATACCTTGCGCACCAAGCTGGGTATCAAAGATTCAGAGTGACATCTGGTGCTCAAGTATTATGGTGCTCTGCATAGATACATCCAGGCTGAAATGGAATTTATGGACATCTCATCCTTGGGCGCGGCCTATCGATATGCCATCAAAATCGAGCAGAAGCTCAAACAAAAGATGCGACAAGTTGGGCCTGGGAACCCCTCACAACAAAAGCTAGGAAAGGGCGGCCCCAACCCACAGAACAAATATGGACAGTATCAGGACTACCAGTCCAAGCCGCAAGAAAAGAAGGACACCAGAAAGACAAAGAAAGATACCGGGAAGTGGTGCGACTTCCATAAGAGCCCTTAGCATAACACTGCTAACTGTCACTTAAAAAAGTCACTGGTGGCCGAAGTGAAAGCCTCTGAATCAGATGCAGATTCTAACTCTGAGCCAAAACCAAAAAGGGGAAGACAGATCATTGACGTGAAACCCAGTGCAACCATTGCTACCACCAAGCTCCAGCCTAGTGAACCAGACAAGCCAGAAGAAGGACAACGCCTCTTCCATTCATAGATGTGGGTAAAAGGCACCCCACTACACTTCATTGTTGATAGCAGTAGCCAGAAGAACCTCATCTTAGCAGAGGTCATCAAGCGGCTGGCCCTGCCAACTACGCCGCACCCACAACCCTACAACATTGGATGGCTCCGCCAAGGAAGTGATCTTCGCGTCAGCTAATAGTGTCGACTGTCATACGACATCAAGCCCTTCAAAGACGACATATTGTGTGATGTTTCTCCTCTCGAAGTTTGTGATGTTCTTTTGGGCCAACCTTATTTATGGAAACGTCATGTTGTATATGAGTCTAGACCTCTTAGTGTTATTATTACTTTGAACAGGAAATTGTACAGGATACCCGAGGTAGTCCCACCTAGTGTTATTTCCTTGATCTTTGCTAAGAAATGCAGGAAGGTCATCTCTCAGACGGGGAAGTTTGTCTTCTTCGTGATTTGCTCTCAAAATAAGTGAAAGATCACAGCCACATCCAGGGTCTCTGCGGTGAACCTCTCCACACAGCAGAAGCAAGTAGACAAGGTCGTGGAAGAATACTCGGATATCTTCTCCCCACCTACAGGGGTACCTCTGCACTTCCAGGTAAAGCACCCCATCGATCTAAGCCCCAACACACCGCTTCCCAATGGGCCAATCTATCGTCGCTCTTTGTTAGAGAATGAGGAGATCAAGTGACAGATCCAAGAACTGCTCCACAAGGGGCACATCCGCCCCATCTCATCACCTTGCGGGAGCCCAATTGTGCTGGTACAGAAGAAAGATGGAACCTGGCGACTCTGTATTGATTACTGAGCTTTGAATAAAATCACAGTCAGAAACCGGTACCCGATTCCCTGAATCGATGACCTCCTTGATCAACTCATGGGGGCCAAGTACTTCAGTAAGATTGATCTGAAGTCTGGCTACCACCAGGTCCCGATAGAACAAACAATTGTATGGAAGGCCTTCAAGTCAAAGGAAGACATTTTTGAATGGTTGGTCATACCGTTTGGTTTGACAAATTCTCCAACCACTTTCATGAGGATGATGGACAATATCCTGCGACCATTCACCAATACTTTTGTAGTGGTGTATCTGGATGACATT